>SMGT01014181.1:33650-46380 GCA_004794575.1 Lanistes nyassanus
GAGGGGGGAACGCCACCACGAGCCATTTGTGTGCGTGTGACAAGGTCACGCAGGCGGGGAGAGCAACACGGAGGTCGGTTGTCTCTTTCAAAACCCCCAGTTCGCAACAGGCAGTAAGGAGGGAAAGGGAGAGGAGTGGAGGGGTCGGGATAGAGATATGAAAGAAAAGTCTTTCGATGGTCTTTTTAATGACAGCACCAGGTGTTTCTCAAACCACGAGGTAAGTCTATAGAGAACCCTAACATTTCGCTGTGCTCCCCCCTGCTAAACGCATCCACTCCCCCAGCCCTCATCCGGCAAAGTGTTGTTTCGACCATTCTTCAGAGAATTTCTGAAAACCAACACCGCCGAAATTTAACGACATACATCTATCCGGGTGATATATGCCGGAATAGTTTAACCGACGGGGTCTGAGATTTGCCTAGAGCATAGGTAACCGATACACCAGGCCACTGGGGACGGTCGGTAGATATTTCCTTTGATTCTGCATCGTGTGTTGCAGCAATTCACAAATTATTGTTGTTAACTGTGGTCTCCCAGTGCAGAGGCTCCTTAGCAGCCGTGTTGCTGCTACAAGTGGCATCGCATCCGACTGCACAAAGTTTCTGACATTTTCCTGTCTAAATATACACACGCACATAGTATGCATGTGCATAGAAATACAGACACACAAGTGCGAAAACGTTAAAACAAAAATATCACTGTGATTGTTATGACTCCATAAAAAAACCGAGAATGAAGATACCCTGTTGAAAAGAATCACGTGACTTCCGCTTGGAATAAAACATCACCTGATACCTTAAGCGTGTTGTTGCTATACAGCAAACCATTCGTACAACGGAAAGATTATAGCGAGGGAAGATGACACACATACGCCCACACGTGCAAACATACACGCACGTCCAAACACACAGGAAGAGAGAGAATGGAGAGGGTGGACAGATCTAAGCAAGCATCCAGACGGACGGACGGACGGACAGACAGACACTTTAAAAAGATCTGCACCTGCCACCGCCTGCATGTATCCGGCCACCAGCGAGACGCGCAGCACGTGCTTGTCCGTCAGCCGCAGGTTGGACAGCGCCAGGAAGGAGGAGACGCACAGCAGCACGCAGCCCGCCCCGTACAGCACGCACCCCGCCTGCCAGGCCCCCGACGGGATGTTGGCCAGGTGGTGGTACCCCCCGTACGCCGAGCACACCTCCCGCGAGCGCTCGGACTGCGTGTCCATGAAGCAGTAGCTGACCATGCCGAACGTGTGCACGAGGTCCACGTGCATGACCCAGAACGGCTGCAGGAAGGCGAAGGTGCACGTGCCCGCCACCAGCAGCGTCAGCAGGCACCACAGCAGCAGGATGGGCGAGATCCCAGGCCCACCGGCCGCGTCGCTGTCGCTGATGAGGCTAGCGTCCCCGGTGGTGGTTGTCGTTGCCGTCGTGCCCGCTGTGGCAGTGGGGGACGCTGAAGACGCAGCAGAGGGGGACGTCTCGGCGCTGAGGGGGGTGCTGGACTTGTCGCTGCATGCGGCAGGCTGCGCCAGCTTTGGTTGTCGTTGCTGCTGGACGCCTCTGTTTGACGACGACACTGACGATGAGGATGATGACGAAGCGCCGCTGCAGGACGTGGTGGCCGTGCGGTCCAGTAACCGCACGACGGGCTTGCCTGCCAGGAGCCTGACGCTGGTGCCGTGCGGCAGGTGCGTGCAGCCCACGCCGCTGCTGCTGCTGGAGGCAGCCGACGACGACCACCGAGCGAAGGAGCAGACACTGGGAAACCTGTGACCTTGCTGGTGGTGGCCCTGACCCCCAGCGTTGTGACCTCCGGGGCCTTGTCCTCGCCGGGTCACCCCACCGGCCAAGCACACGCTGGGCACGGCGAAGATGGGCTCGGGCTCGGACTGCACCACACCCAGCCCTGACTGCAGCGGCACTGCAAAGTCCTCCGGGTTGTCGTTGTCGCTCGTCACGGTGGTGAAGCTGGTGGCGATGGTGTCCTCGTCGTTGTTGGCTGTCGTGTCGTTGCTCGTGCTGGTCGTCGACTCGACCAGGAAGCGGTACTTCCGGGCATCGTGGCCGTGCTTGGAGTTTTCATTTCTGTCGTTTCGGGACACCTGTCGGCACAACGCGGACGGTGCACTCGCCATGACGCGAACCAACCAACCCAGTGATCTCCCTTGCTGGCTGTCCTTATGGTATCGTCTTCCCTCTCCCCTCAGGTGGCGCTCATAGTCTCAGCTGGCTATCGCTTTTGTTCGCTTCCAGCATTTTAAACCACCTTCCCTCGCACCAAGGCGATTAAACCAGCAGCACAAAGACCTGCACTTTTATATTAGTTGCCTTGGCCGTCCTTTTATCATGAGTGTTATCAGCACCCATACCTGGCAGAAGCAACTGCTGCACTCGTAACAACTTCCAGCCCGATAAAGTACAGATCAGGTATTCAAGATTATCAGCTGTGAAAACTTTCCAGACACCCAGCAACAGGCAGTTAAAATCGCACTTTCCTTTTATCAGCAGGCTTTTAACCTATTGTGATAAAAGATGAACTTTTTCAGAGATCTTCAAAGGCACCGATCTTTCTCTCTTGTTTCTGATAGCGCACGAGTTAGCCTTTCAGCACGCAGCGACTGGCTTTAGATATTCTTTGCACGAGAAAAGAATCTGAAACAGACAAATGCATCTTTAATGGTGCTTAGGAAAAGAGAAAGACAAGATATTTGTAATAATGGCTTATCCACAGACTGCAAGAGATCGCAGGAACTAGACGTTTACAGCACTTACTAGTTTTTGATGAAGTGTAATAGTTTCCACTTAATCTAGCTTCGTCACAGAGCAACGACGCGGCAAAGTGAGGTCATGTGTAGTCTGTGTAAAGGTCGTGGCTTCTACTTTTTGACGTCATTGAGGGTTTCCGAAAAGCACCACTAAACACTTTTGCAAGAAATTGCTGACATCCAGAGATCTTGTCTATCGTTCTATAAATAGTACATAAAATTTCTGCTCTGATAAACTCTCGGAAATCTCAAGTGTGCGTACTGAATATTGGGGAGTCCTCAACAGCCTATCAGCGTGCGAAACTACGCTCCAAGCCCTATAAAGATGAGGAGTTATGCACATAAAATCCGAGCTTGCATATCTGTGATGTGATGAAATTACAACACACACACACACACAAGGCAAATTAAGTATTAAGTACCAAGGGTTTTATTTCCGTCAGGGGAAAGTACTCTTTTTCTGTGAGGGATGCACGATAGGTACCCTCCGAGACAAACACTCCTGCAGTATTGAAATCATGCATATGCATGTACACTGATTTATTTTTTAAAATGCAGCATAAGCCGAAAAAGTCTGTTTGAACATTGAAGGGTAGATCGAGAAGTATTTCATTTTTATTTTCACTTTCGGACTGAATTAAATGTCTTCACGCGTTCCTGTCATTTTTCCTTCTCGCCCCGGACTCGACGATTCCAGCCAGCCGTCCCACAACTCGCACGCAACACGCGTTTAATCGAGAGCGGTTAGCAAAAAGTGCCACGACGTTTCACGCCTGTCATCCCCTCTCATTCGAATCGCGTTCTACAGAGAAACCATTTATTTTTTAAGGAGAAAAATCCGCGTAGGTCTGCTACCTTCTTTCCGCGCCTGTAGTCTTTACCTCGTTCATCAATCATCACGTGCTGTAGTACGCACGAACGCTGCACGTCACTTGAAAGGAAAAGATAAGAGCCAGACGTCACTGGCTTCCGGTGAAACAGACGTAAACAGCGAGAACTTTTTGGCTCGCACGGGCCCTAGGTCTTTCAGTCCTCTCAGAACTTTCCACTCTGTCATTCCAGCCTCTGTTACGAGGGGATTGGATGTGTGGTGATTGTTCCTTTCGCTCGTTCATATCGTTCAGCAGTCACGTGACTTTTGCAACCTTTTTGTTTTGTTTTTTTTTTCGTTCTTTTGTTTGTACTTTACGCAGCCCATCATGCAGACGACATGTACATTTCCTCTCCTCCTCCTCTTCTCCCTGCCCACAGCATCTCATCTCCAATTTCCGTCGTTCAGCGCGTTCACCGATCTGATCTTTACGCCGTAACCTTTACCCCCCCCCCCCCCCTACCCCCCCCCCCCACCACCACCACCACCACCACTATCACCATACCTCAGTCACTGGATACACAAGCCTCGCTCGAATTACTTCACTAACACAGAGGACGTTTAATTATGTATAAGTAGAGTACAGGCACAAACACGGAAGTTAAAGATTAGTTCCAGTTGTATGTTCGAGCACTTACAAGAACCTCCACCCCCCACCCCCACCCCACCACTTATACTTTGACGCGTGCGCGCAACGTGACAAGGACAACAGGCGGGAAATGAGAACGCCAGAACAGCAAAGCATCTAAGTTATCGTTTAACAATGGATAAACGAATGAATGAATCGATGTTCATCCACCAGCTTTTCCGGACGAAGCATTTCCCGAGCGTTGGCGAGAGGAATTCGTAAGAGAATTCCAGTTATTAGCTTTATTGAACGAAGCTCCTGGTGAGACATGACGTAAGTTCACCCATTTGAACCGAATGGCTTCCGATTTCTGGTGTTAAGTTTGTCAGTGACGACGATGCACATAGCAAACACTTGTGTGCGTTGTGTGTGTGTGTGTTGTGTGTGGTGTGTGTGTGTGTGTGCGTTGTGTGTGTGTGTGTGCAATGTTCTATACTTAGTATTTTTTGTAAGTAAAAGTACTTACCCTTTCAGGGTTTGAATGCATGCATTTTATCAGGCAGCAAAAGCAAAATTCAGGCGGAGAGATTTAAAGAACTCCCTTCTGCCTCATGATGAAGGCGTAATGAAAACAAAGCGATTGAATCAGGGTCATCCCCCAAAATGTCGACATCATGTGTTTTGCTTTGTAGCTTTGCTCAGCCACCTAAATTGTTTTCATCACGGAGAGTTTTTCCCCTTTGAACTTTATTTGGTGAGATTGGGGGAGTGGGGAGTCGAGGAGGGGGAGGAGGCGGAAGGCAAAGACCCGAGGAGGAGGAGGAGGGGGGCAAAGATTCTAAGAGACAGAAGCGCCGACACAAAGTTACGCACCAGGGTTGGCTTGCACGAGAGTTCGGTGCTGGTCTTCCGGTCATAAGAGCGGTCGTAAGCCCCATTCACCCTGTGTATTTTACGTGCACCTTAACGAACGAACAGGAGAGAAGAACGCTCATCCAGAAAACAAAGAGGAGAGTGCAAAAAATCAGAAGGGGGGAGGGGGAGATGGACAGAGGGACATTTGAAGAAACAGAAAATCTGATGGTTGTTGGGATGAATGAAATAGAACGAATGGAGCAGCACCTGACAAGGAGAACGAGCAAGAAAGATATAGTCTGTGGTAACCATAAGCTACGGCACATGGTGCGTGTTGTCTACCAACACTCCATTCTGCCAGGCGACCTTGTGTGCGTTACCTATCAAACCCCCATAATATGCGTTCTGCAATGTTAAGCTGAAAGAAACTGAGGAAAACAAGCGCAGGAGATGCCGGCTGGGGGTGGGGAAGGCAGGGAGGATGGGTGGATGGATGGAAAGGAAAAACAAGCAGCGTCGACGAGATAGTCCGCGCATGCGCGGTACGCCATCTGCTAAAGCGCTGCGTATGTCGGTTCCCGATACAGGAAGGTGAAAGAAGTTGTGTGAACGGAGAGTATCGGTCCGCTTTTCCTTTGGCAGTTGGGGTCATGTGCCTTTTCTTTCTTTCTGTCTCCCATCCGTCAGTCCTCTAAATCATCCGTCATTTCATTTCGATCAGTTCAGTCATTCGTCGGTCCGTTCATACGCCAGTACATGCATAGGTCCCTCACTTCAGTCACAGTCCCACACAGAACAGAACCAGATTCGTCCGCTAATCACAAAAGACCCCAGTCTGCAAGCAGAATTTAAAAAAAAAACATATACACGTTCGTATCTGGAACACGTCATATGAGTTTTGTCTAGGAGCAAAGACGACTGGGTAGCTTTTCGTTGCATTGCTACACGCCTCCTAGCGGATTCTGTGCTTCAAGGCAGCTTTGCTTTGAGTCAATGCCACAGGTTTGATAGACGAATGTTGCTCCCTTCTGTTCGCCTGTTCAGCAACCAACCAAAGTGACAAATGAAGAGAGACGAAAGTGAGACAGCCGACAAAAAATAGAGAGATGTGGAGATATGGACAGTTAGAGAGAGAGAGAGACTGGGAGGCGGGGAGAGATTGATTGAGAACCTGCTCTCAGCGTGCCTCATAATTACCATGACACCACGACAACACACGCTTTCATATAAAGATTATATTACACGCACATGCATAAGTACATGCACTCGAACACATGTCAAACACGTGCATGCGCAAATGCATATCCACGAAGGGATACAGCTTGGAATAGACTGCTCCCTGCGCACGTTACGTTATGTCTACCGTGTCTACCTGTATGAGCACGTTGGGCTACAGCCAGGCAGTAAATACGCATTAATGTTAAGCCTCCTAAATACAATTTAAGAACAGGAATGCTCTGTGTAACAGCAAGAGATTTGTTTATCGCAGAGAAGAGAGCTGTACCTAGCAGCCATAGTTACGCACGCACGCACGCGCGCAGTAACGCACGCAGAGCGACTCGGAAGGGAATTGTCGACTGGGGAATACGCGCTGCTCTGGGACTTATTAGACCAGCAGGTGGCCTTTGATCTCAAGTTTATGTAACGTCTCCCGGCTGATGCTGCAATTCTTCACTTTTTCCTGGATTTCTTTGGTTCTTTTCTTTTTCTTTTGTTTTCTTTCACTTTTTTTCTCTTTTTTCTTCGTTCCTCGGCATACGAGAAGAGACCAGAAAGCTCAGCATATAAACCCCACTTTATTCCGTTTGTAAGTACTGCAAAAGGGAAGCCCAAGTTGCTGGTTGGGTAATCCAACTCTCTACCCTGGCTATGCTGCTAGGGATCAACAGCGAACTGACTCTCAGAAAAAAAGGAAAGACCACTGAAGAGTGATGATTAACTGGGTGAGGAGCTAGAGTACGGAGGGGGGGAGAGGGGGCTAAAAAACTGATCTTGGAATATGGGCACCATCCCAGTAGGAAACATGTACCTGCGCTTTACTCGAGATACCGTTCGTCACCCTTCAGTCTAGGAAGGACAACCCGGAAGCAATCTGTTGCACGCAATTTCACGTTCTTACAATTTCTTGCATTTAACAATGATGTGTCTGTAGTTAAGAAAGAAAGTTTTGAAAACACGTTCGGGACGTACAAATCACCATGGCAGCTGCCGCTTGGACTGATGCTGACACTAGGTGGCGCTGTACAAAACTAGTCCCCATATCCATGCAAACGGGACTAAATTTATTCCCAAATAGCAGATATTTTTGCCTCTGAAAACGCTGTTTCGGCGATTTTTGAATAAGATATTCGTTCCTGGGGCGACCGAATAACTTGATTACCGAATAACGAGGGGGAAATAGGCTATTAGGTTTTCGTGCATGGGAAATTCGGGGAACGTTATCCTGTCATGACGGCTGTTCTGGAATAAGTACGCTATTCGGGTTTCTTGCATAGGGTGCCTGGTGATTTAGCCACAGGCAATTGTCGCGTTAAGTACATCACTGAATCAAATGGTACAGTGGTAACGTACATCATTGAATCAAATGGCACAGTGGTAAAGTAGGCCTACATCGCTGAATCAAATGGTAGAGCGGGGCACTACATTACTGAGTCAAATGGTACATCGGTAAAGTACATCAATGAATCAAATGGTAGAGAGTTAAAAATGAACTGTATTAAATGTGTCGAGTTTGGTTGGCAGGAGAACTTCATCAACACACTGATAAAGAAAGTAAAAGAAGGAGACACGTAGAGAAAAGAGAGAGGGGAGAATGAGAGAGAGAGATGGTGGAAGGACAGAGATGGTGGAAGGACAGAGATGTAGAAGGAGAGAGGGAAGGAAAGAGAGAGCGAGATAAAGGACAACAATGCAAGCTTTGAGACTTGAAAATTGGAAGGGTAGTACATCAGGGTGAAGGAAAACCCTGCAGGCCAATCGAATGATCGATAAACTTATATCAGACAACCCCATGTCCCCAAACCATCTAGACCTAAAATGACCTAACAATGTCAGGAGATACCATCGTAAACAAAACGTAGAAACACGAAGACTTTCTTGCCGTAAGAAAACTTATGATACAACAAACGATCGGTAGCTTTGTTTATCTATTTACCTACACGAAGAAGAATTGAAAGCACTTGCTGACGCGTAAATAATCATGCTGAATGTATCGTTGCATTAATTAGTATTATTCTACTGGACGTCGTGACTCCTCGCGTATACGCGCCGGTGACCTTGTCATAAATTTCCTGAGTTCTAATCGAGTTGTCTGCCCCTACTCTCTCCATACCTCACCTCTCCTTATCTCTAAAACCCCTCCCTCTCCTTTCGTCACTCACTCGCTCTGCGCTTGGGTTGGGGATGTGTCGTATTGCGTCTGTAGTTTGTTGTTGTTGCACTGTTTTTGCTGCTGTTGCTTTTTGAGTTTGGTATTATTACGCTGAACTCCACTCAGCGTGTCAAGTCCGCCACGTTCCAGAAAGAGCAGTAAAGTGCCACGTGCGAGTAACGCCCGATAACACACCAGTCCGCAATACACAACTTACACCGACTTGAAGCGCGATCGGAACTTAACAAGATCGGTGTGCTCCGGGCCGGTTACCACGTGTAAAAGACACTCGAAAGACCTTAGTACCCAGGCAAGGCCTCGCGACTTCCCGACCTCCTCCCCTGCAGTGAAGAACAGGGAGAGTCTTGTAGACGCGAGGAACACGAGTTTCGCTAATCCGTGACGTCAGGGCTCCTGCAATCCTCGCGCCTTTAAAACTTGCCTCAGTCGTTCCGCTTTTCAGATATCATTCCCGAACCACTGGCTTGTGTGACTACGACAAGAGAGGCTGGGTAGCTCTGGGGGTAACGTGAGGAAGGTTGCCTGTTCCAATCCAGGAGTGACAAAGAATTAGATCCGAGAGTTAAAAATTAATTGTGCAGACTCCATGGCTACCCTACGTGCTTACCATTTTATGCATCTATCCCGGTAAAAGTATCTACCTACCTGTGTGACTTCGCAAAGCACGACTGCTCGCGCCCCGAGCTAAAGGGACCTTCGTGTAAACCACTGGCAAAGTGTTACCACAAGTGCACATAAAGCAGACCAATTAATTTATCTTAGGCATAAAGCGCTCTGTTTCTTCTCTTTTCATCTTCATTGTTGTTTGTCATCGTCCACGTACGTTGTCGATCGTCGTCGCAAGAGAGAGACAGAGACAGAGAGACAGAGACAAAGAGCTACCTGCCTTTAAACTTGGCGACGTTCATGATAACGTTGTGTTTTGTCTGCCACAATTGACCACAGAGACACCGGTCATCTTCTCGTCAGTCGATCGCCATTGACAAATGTCTGCCGTCTAACCACCCAATGACTTCCGATGTCTGCTACTCCAGCCAGTGACTTTCGGCTTTCTGTATCGGGCCAATAGCTTTGGCGTTGGTCGGCAAACAGGAGCGATCCCCCCCCCCCCACACACTCCCTCCAATCACCCCATCCCTGGCACGTGCCTTCTTCAGGCGCCTACCACCACGCTGCACGCCCAGTGATCAATGGAACACGCCAACGCTCACCCGCGCGTGCACGCACACACGTGTGACAATTCGTGCCTGTGCCTCTAACTTATTACAGTACTGCGTAAAACAAACCAAAACCCGATCCGCACGCCAGTCCTGGGTCATTATGGGATGCCGAACGCAACGGGCCACCAAGACCCTGAACACGGGAAGCATGGGACTGCCAGGTGGCTATGCACTGCTCAGTGTGGACGCACGAAATTCCGCCACACGTCAGCCTCCGCCGCAGAATTCCTCGTACGCACACGCACAGCATCAAATTGTCGCATTCTTACGGGGGTTCATGCACGCGGGGTTCACGCACGCGAGGTTCACCCACGCGAGGTTCACCCACGCGAGGAACCGAGTCACGTTGGAAGTTTAGATCTGCGGCGTTGATCACTACATCCTAACGTCGCTGGTGTTCCTCTCAGGCCGTATACACACCCATGTTGGGCCAGATATAGCAACTGTCCGGACTCTATTCCATGAAGTCAGCCAAGTACTTTTATCGTTGGAAATACCACACAACAAGGGTGTCTCACCTGTCATGGGGTCTGAGCACACAACAAGGGTGTCTCACCTGTTTGCAAGGTTTGCGGCATGTGCTTATCGTCCAATACTTCAGTTCAAATGAGTAACCAGGCTTTTTATGGAAGCTAGAAACACAACGAACCAAAAAGTCAACCAGGTGGTTGATCAACCATCCGAACGCGAGCAAACAACAAGAACACGACGACAACAATAATGTCGCTGCCGATGAGGAAGAGGAGGTGGAGAAAGAGGAGGAGGAGGCAGAAGAGAGTGCAGGTGCCTACAATAAGCCTGTTGTGGGCCTGTGTATAAACACGTAATAGGATGTACGGTGGCAGTCCCTGGCAGCTCGACGAACTCCCAGTCTGTGGCACCTGGCAGGCCTAGAGAGGGTCACGCTTGCCTGGCCACCAAACATGAAAGGCGCCGCCTAGCTGGGAGGCACGACGCCAGGTAAAAAGGCCAGACCCCGGTGGTAAGCCCATTAGCGGCCGCACAACCTAGTTTTCACGTTCTCGCCAGTTTACTTGCTGGTAAAAGTCTGCTCGGGCTCTGTTTTAGGGTCTCTGGCGCTGGCGGGCGTCCTGGAGAGGGGACGACAAGGCTTTAGCGCCGACCTCTGACCCCTCTGTTCTTTGTGTGGAAGGCCGCGCCAACGAAGCGCAAAGAGCGAGTCAAGTGTGAAGCGGCCGACACCGGGCGCTGCGTTCAGTTTTCAAAGGGCCGGTCGGGGCACGGGGAGCGGTAGAGGCATCAGAAGTGTGATCAGGTGACACCGAACGTGGGTTGCTTTCTATGTAGTCGTGCGTTCGCGCGCGCGTGCATGATACAACTAGGTATGTGTATAAGATTGTACGCATGTGTGTACGTCAATTCGTTCGTTCGTATGTGGGAAGGTATAATTATGCCAGCAGTGAACGATTTTTTAAATCACAATATAAAAAAATCAAGGAAAAAATATCACAGAGAATTTAGAAGACGACCATGAAAAAAGTAACAAACACAAAAATATCACCTTTTAATAAGAGATCTGTCACAGAAGTTGTAAGAGATCTCTCCAGGAAAATGAAGCAAAAGTAAGTGTCTGTGGGAGTGTTTGCGTGTAAGAGTACGTACGGACGTACACCTATTATCATGGGACGCTTTGAAAAGGGTGCGACGTTATTTCCAGGTCAGTCTACAAAACTCCGAACATGCACCCGGCTGGTCGACGAAGGAACGCAGACACAAGGCCTTCGATCTGACACGCGCAGGCCATTAGACTGGCAGCAGTTTTCAGGTGCACCTAGAGATTGGCGTCAACCAGTCATACGTCAGCGGCCATCTTAACCTGTCAAAAAGCTTTCATTGCTGACGCTGGATAAACTGCGAGACTGACAGAAAGGTTTGTGGCGATATAAACCAGGGAGTGAAATGCACAGAAGCTATGCCCTTAGAAAATTGCCAGCGAGATTTCTTCCATAGGGTTAAATCGTTCGTTGTGCAAGACGTACGGGCGGCACAAGAAGCCTGTTTTTTAATTTCACTGTCTTTAATTTTCATCGGCAAAATATGCAGCTCTCCCAACTGAGCTATCCAGGCCCCCGTCTGGGAGTATTTTCTGGAACTAGCTATATAGCGCAGACTCCTTTCGCCCATTCCCAAGACATAAACTGCCTTTTCGCAATGACCAATTTACTGCACCTATCGTGGGACCCCAGTGCGCAACCTCCGCCAGGTGGTAGCACTGTCTTCTAAACTTACCTTCCTACCTACACGGGACCGGGGGGGGGGGGGTGTCCGGACGTCAGTTTCCTTCTGCGCAGCGGACGATAGGCAGCGTCGCCGGAGAGACCAGAATGGGAGCGGGGGGTTGAGTGGGTGCGGTTTTGGGGTAGAACAACTCGGCGGAAACACGTGCACACACGTGTGTGCGCGCGTCCTGGTGGCATTATCTCGACGACGGATTCAGTAAGAACGAGAGCGATGCCAGAGCCGGCCGACGAGCTTTTGATTACAGTCAGCAGGTAAACGAAGGTTGCTGCTGCCGATCCGGCTTTCTTGTTGCCGGTGGCCAGAAGCACCACGTCACGCCGCGGATACAGGCAGGCAGCCCAGATGGTGTTGTCAAGAGGAATCTAATACCAGGGGTATTTTCACAAGCTTATTTCAGAGACTGGGCATTTCAAATGTTTCAGGATGTACTGAGCGGAAGATTAATGCTCTGAACATATCTTTCCTTGCCCTTTCCCTTCTCTTCTTCTCTCCCTCCCCCACCCAAGTATGTGATTGTGTAGCGCCGGACGGGGTAGACGAGAGTCATTACTTTTTCCATTTCAGCTACTGCTTCTTAAAGTGTGATCATGCATGAGAGATCAAAGATTTCTTCTGATCCCTTCTATGTTCTCAAAACGTGTTTCTAGGTGGTCAAGACATGTTTCAAGAATCAAGCAGATCCACATACACGAAAGCCTAGTTCTGTCGAATCGAAAATCAATAAAGTTTGCCTTTGTAACACATTAATTGTTTCTTCTGCTTTAACTAGCGGTTTCTAGGTGGGGGGGGG
>SMGT01014181.1:54887-83035 GCA_004794575.1 Lanistes nyassanus
ACCGATGCCGTCAGTTATAAGAAACTAGTCCGTCCGTTTACAACAGAACATGATCGTTATTTTTTTAAAATTACATCGAATATTCATTGGAGACGTATTTTGCACCAAAAGCTCGGAGGGTGTGGGCGGGCGGAGGTGAGAGGTGAGGGGGTAAGTCTTTTTGAGATAAATTCTTCATTAAAATGAGACCAGTTGCTTAATGCGCACGGCTACCTCAGTTCTTAACGTCTGCCTTCATTCGTCTTAGTCGAGCTGTGTACACACCGCATTAGTTCTACCGATGCAAGCGCTAGTTCGTGATATCTGAGAACATAGAAGGTTCGACGTCACTATCCACATTCATAATCACAGCCTCAGGTCAGACTCTGGATTTTGCCAGGTTCCTGGACGCACAGAGGATCTAGAGGAGTGAAAACTTGCACTTGGGGCGGGTCGTTGCAGTGGAAAGTTTTTTTTTTTTGAAAGGAAGAGAGGCAACTGAGGATGGTGGAATGTGGGCGTTGATGAGGGGCTTGGCTTGCAGTGGTGAGATTTATACTGGCGTGTGACGAAACCAGTGTGCATGACAAGAATATCCTATAGTGAACATGATGATGATGAATGCCAAGATTTTAAAATGAAGAGCTGAAGCTAACACCACTTTCTACGTCATCGCTACATATGCTTCTAGTCATGCGCATTTTCATTATTGTCCCTACCATCTTGATCGCCAACTACGAGCAAGGAAGCGATCATATAAACATCGCCGTCCAGACTTTTTTGCTTCCAGTCGTCGCTGCCAGCAGGCTGGCCGCGGAAGCAGACCACTCCGATAACGCGTTCCTGCCCGATATAAATACAACGTCCTCTGGCGCCTCACGTCTTCGGGTGGCCAGCTGTTGCTGACTGGCTCCTGGCTGGCCACACGCAGGCTGCCGAACAGACCTATGTCGCTCATCGACTGCCGCCGTGGAGTTGCCATCGCGGTCGTTGATGGTGGAGCTCCTTCGTTTATTCAAATTAACCTCACAGGCCAGTAGCATGATTCCTCGATACATCGACCGATACAGGCTTGTTTGGCGGTGTGATCAGGCAACGTTTCCCACTGTAAAATAGCTTTGTACGTATTATGCTGTACTCGTGCCCAGGAAATATTGAGTACTGCATCTACGGAATGCTGCATGCGTGAAGGATGAGTAAAACTATAGGGAGAGCATTAACATGAGTCATTAAGATTAAGAACAAGAATGCAAATTTCCCTCTGGCTGGAAAATGTCCCGAAGGTATTACAAGCTTCTCCGAGGGATTTGCCTCCAGTTATTAAGACCTACCCGATCCGAGTACAAGCTGGTGTGTGTGTGTGTGTGTGTTTCAGATGTTCTGGTTTTGCTCTTTACCAGATCATCAGCTCATTTCATCCTCTCCCCATCACCAAACAAAGAGAAGAAAAAGACCAGTCAACCCATGCATTTTCCGTGCGTGCTGGTCTTTAACCGTTGCATGACGAGTTGTCTCAACCCGCAGACAACAATCTCGCCAGGGGGCATAATGAGGAACAGATCATGCGAAGGATCCCCTCACCTACTTACCAATCCCCATCTGTGTTTGGTTTGCGAGATCTTTCGCAACTGTCCTTCTGTCATCTGTCATAAAAACAGCCGCAAGGCCTCTTTACCTCGTGTATTTTACGTGCATCTTTTACGTGTGAAAAGGAACACTCGTGCTACCCAGCCTAGGGTCGCTTTAGCATAACCTGACACTTGGGCTGCTGTCGCCACGCTGAACCACTGCAGAAACCTGTTGGCAGAAATGATACAGAAAGTGTTTTCAGAAGAAACGCATTCATCCAGCGCTTGTCCCCGTGCTGAGCCACAGCAGCAAACTATTGTTTCAAAAGGCACTACACGCGGGCAATGTTCAAGGGAGAAGAGATACAGCAGACAGTACGACAGCAGGCGGGCAGACATCTCCGTGTCTTGACGTTTATACCGAGTCATCTGCGAGCGACACAGGCCCCAGGGTCATGTGCTGGTTTTACCAGAAGTGCGCCAAGATGTGGTCTGGGTTGCATAAACGTGCGTAATTACTTCTCCAACCACGAAAGTGCGCGTGTTGCTGTTGCTGAAGCTCCTGCTGATGTTGATGTTGACATTGATGATGATGTTGATTTGCCGGGGACATGCCTTCCATCTTAATGTCGATTTCGCCCAAGTGGTCGAGGGGCGCTTTTCTGTTTCTCACGCAGGTGTGCAAAGTGCTTGGACCTAATTGTTCCTTGGGGCGTTGGCAGGGGGGTGATGAGGGTGAAGAGGCCAAAAGGGACGAAATCCGTGACGTCATCACTGTCGGGACACGAAGGCTGTGACCAGAGTGGGGCTGGCTGCACCCGCCTATTTTCTTAGAACTGGCTGCTGTGGCCAGTAGATTTGGCAAATCTGTAACAGTCATTACGCTAGGGTTGGTTGCACTGTAACAGTGATTACGCACGTAGGATTGACTACACTGTAACAGTGATTACGCACGTGGTGTTGGCTTCATTGTAATCGTGACTACGTGCGTAGGATTGGCTACACTGTAACAGTGATTATCCACGTAGGATTGGCTACACTGTAACAGTGACTACCCACGTAGGGTTGCTACACTGTAACAGTGGCTACACTGTAACAGTGACTATCCAACTAGAGTTGGCTACACTGTAACAGTGACTACCCACGTAGGGTCGCTACACTGTAGCAGTGATTGCATACGTAAGTTTGGCTACACCATAATAGTGATTGCACGCGTAGGATTTGCCACACTGTCCACTGATTACGATTAGGTAAGCTACTGTATCCCGTGACTGCCGTGAGCCCCCTGACAGACTCATGAGGAATACCTGTTATGATCTGGTTTCATCTCGCCAAAGGAACACAACTCCCACTAGTTAAACAAAATATAGTTCAGGGACCGAAACCATTTTTTTTGACAGTTCGTTTATCGCATGTTATTTTTTTATATCGCGAATTTCGTTCTTTCTATTTCTGACCCCTCAGCTTCCCTCCCATTCTCCTCCTCCCTGCCCCCCGTCTCTCTTTCTTTCTCTCCGGGCGGCTGTCAAGATCTTAAAAGCTGATTACAAACGCTTCAGATAAGTTTACAGTTAATCTCGCACCTGGTTGATCTTTCCTGTAGAACGCTGTCATACACTCTTCCAGACGAATGTAAAGTTATTCTTCACAGACGATTTGGGCTGCTCCGATTCCTGGTAGTTAGATTATTCCGCTGATGTTCCCGAGATCCTGTCTTTTTTTTTAAAAAAAAAAGCTGGTTCCCTAGAGTTGGCGCAGACTCTTCAACTTCCTCCCCTGCTCCCATAACGCTCGATCCCTCCTCCGGAACCCCATGCACGAGTGGAGGAGGCGGTTTGCGCCTCTTGTGAAAAAGACAGGGTGATGGCTTTAGCAATCTTGCATTTAAAAAAAAACCATACGATTTCTCCTTTCCTATTCTGGATTTGAAGCGACGATACCAATGCGAAAGTAGACTGTCTATGGACGTGCTGTGCGCCGTGAGTAAACTAGGATATAGCAAGCTGGAGTTTCAGACTGATCAATTCTCTCAGGATGTTTTAAAAGACCTTTAAAAACTCCTTCCACTGTTTAAGTAGCTGTTCCAGCCTCATTCTACCAACATTGCCGCCTACACCACAGAATGTCAAAGCGCATCCGTTTTAGTTCTCAGCATCAATCTCACCCACGCGCACTCACGCTCCTCTCTCTAGCCTCTAACCTCCTCCGCTTCTCGGTCTTTGCCCCCACCCCCACCCCCCAGCACGTCCCATGGTGTGGGATAGCTGTTAAGTTACGTAACGAATCTGCAGACAGTCAATACATGTCCTAGATTGCCTGGTTACGACACGACGTTTAGCAGTACTCAAGAGTAACGGAAATGTTTCGTTAAGATTTAGCGGCATTTAAGACTCTGCATATGCCGTGCATCAAAAGAAAGAAGGGAAAGGAAGAAAGAAGTTTAAAAAGAAAAAGCAAAAGAATTTTTTTTAATAAGAAAAAGTTTCGAAAAAGTGAAGACGAGGAGAGAGAAGGAAAAGAACTTAAAAAAAAGAAGTCATGAAAGTGTAAGTTACGATAACAAAAACGTATTTTTTCCTTTTGGAAGTCTCAATTCTATTTCCTTTGATCATCAATTCCCTCTTGGACAAACGAGATACTTGAAAGGACAAAATAGGAGAGATAGATTTCTTCAAAAGAGATTCCTACAAGAATTGACGCCACAGTTTCAAAGAGTGTGGTGACCTGTCTGCTGCAGTCGAAGACTTTTCTGACATTTTAATTAAAGCTTTACAAACGGCACTTGCCCTTGCTATCAATTCCTTCAACTCGCGAGAGTCTAACAGTCTCAAAAGTAACTTTATGAAATTCTCACTGGACCAGAAATTTATTGATCTGTCCACTGTACTGTCTGTGCCTCAAAGGAACTGATCAATTGCAGAGCAGACATTATTTCGCGTATCTTCTCAATGGCGGAACAGTCTAGCTGAGTTAGCTGCTTTTTATTTATTTTCTTTTTCCAGACCAATTTCTGACGAGCATGGGAAACCCTTGCAGTGCCCCGCAAGGAAATTAACTCTGGGACAAAAATCGCAATGCGGATCAGGGCAGGGGCAAGAGGGTGGGTCAAAAATAGATTCCAAGAAATCTGCGAGACAATAGCACCTGAGGGGACTTAGTAGGTTTCTTGATGACATTTCTAACGCTCTTTTTTTGTGAGGAGGGCGAGAGAAATAAAAGACTTCTGGACAAACTATCCCCGTGCGTAATCTGTGGTTTCAAGGCCTGCGGTTGATTTTGTATACAGCCAATGGTTCCAGTCCGTCACTTCAAGTAAATGAAAACTTGCCGAGATTGAACAGCTGAAGGCTACATAAGGCGTCTGAGAATTCGAGAAACTTTTTGATCAAAACTGATGTTATTTCGAAACTGAAACTTTTTCTCGAACATTTTATGTCTAAATCGTCGAGTAGGTTACCTCTGTTTATGAAAGAAAGAAAGAAAGAAAGAAAGAAAGAAAGAAAGAAAGAAAGAAAGAAAGAAAGAAATCGTTTTGTGATGGTACCAAAAGTGAATTCAAGACAGGTGGTACTACCCTGTCTTTGTCTTTTACCTGATATTGACATAGCAATCATTTATTATATTCCACTTCTGTGTCAGTCTGTGTGAAAATACGTTTGAAACCGGTTCCACTTCTTTGCCGGATGTCGCTAAACCCCTCCGTGAGGCAAACCAGATCTTCTGGGATGGCAACATTTAAAAAAGGAAAGGATGCACATTCAAAATGTGTCTTATCTGTCTTTTCTGACTGAAACATGACTGTGTAGTTTTTGATTCAGGATGTGTTGCCTACTCGAATCTTGCTATCTGACAGCCGCCTGTTTGGGCAGGTGAAAACCATTCCATAGTAGACTGGTTCACTTGAAATTTGTAAAAAGTGTACGGATCGGAGATGCAGGTGACCCGTCGTGGGTCTGAAAACTGCATGTACGGACGAAGAAACGGCGAGAAGAAAAGAAGGCTCCGCCCGTCTCACATTCTATCTTTATTTTCCGCGTCCGCGCAAAGCTTGACAAAAGACGTAGAGTTGTAATTTCCCAGTGACAGTCTTAGCCCCCGAGACCTCTGCAAAAATCCGCTTCTAGGGCGAAAAATCTGATCGTATGTCAACAAAAGTTGTAATTTATTTACAGCATCACTACAATTATTGAATCCATCTGAGTCTGAATTTAGAAACAAGTTTTTTGGAGCCCCAGATATCCAGATGTAATCAGGGAAATTGTTGCAGATTGGTTGCTAGTTATTAGTGACTGGTCTGATCTGCCAGACTTAATACACAAAGCAACGGGCCCGCCTCGCTTTTGTCGACAGCTGCACGCGAGGTTCGACTCCCAGTGCCAACGGTACGACTTGTCTCAGGACATGAGGATTGTAATGATGGTAGATCAGAAGACAGCCACGAGCGTTTACGCATGCGCGGACGTGTCCGCCACGCGCATAGGAACCCGTTTATTTCCTCCCTTCTCCTCTCCCTACACACATAGTATTCTACCCATCCTTCCTAGTTTTTCACCTAAGTCGCAGGAACTCGTGCGACAGAGAGAGGGAGTTGAAGATGGGCTAGAGAAGACGGAGTGAAAGAAATAAAGAAAGAAAGAAAGAAAGAAAGAAAGAAAGAAAGAAAGAAAGAAAGAAAGCGGACCAGTCCGATATTGCTCCCTGGAGCCCAGTTCCTGTGGCACGACTTTTGATGGCCTGGACTACGGGGCTCGAGACAGAGCCGCGGGCTTGTGATCACCGCTCTGCGTCTTGTCTCCGTTTCACTGCTCTAGAGGAGATGTCGCCATGCTGGCTGAAGTGTTTTGATGTTGTTAAGTTCTTATGTAGCAGCGGCTGGAGTGTGAAACGAAGTATAAACAGCGCTTTTCGTCCAAGACTTTTTGATGCCTTGAGAGGCTCTTCTCATGCGAAAGCACGTGCTTGTCAGTCATCCTCGTGCTCGGTGTTCCGTGGTGTTTCTCGGCATACACGTGCGCGCGCACACGGATCTCGGTGCGTGCGTGAGGAGACAACCCTTGAACGTTAGTGCCTGGACAGAGCACCGCTTGGACGAGTGGCCAAACAGTTCACAATAATAATCCAGGTATTTTAAGTACGTGAAATCAACCACGTCACGTTATTTCAGTTAAAATCTTGAAGTGATAACTGCCAGCAGCCTAATTACAGTAATTACATTATGATCCCTTAAAAACTGATGCAGTCAAATTGTTTCTTTAAAGCCATATAAAAACTTTTGAAATTCCGCCAACGATATGACGACAAAACTATGAAGGTAAATGTTGCCAAAATCGTTCCAGCAGCTGTATAAAGATCAAGAAATGTTGCATAGAGGAAATCAGGAAATGTAAATTGACTCTGAAAATCCATCTGAACGAAGATTTAGAAAGACCGCCAACATTAATGAGAAAGTACAACACAGGAGATTTTCGCTTTCCAACAGATCCAAAATGTGGCCATTCAGTCGTCTACCAAACGGGTGAAAGGGAGCTTCGACAACCGAGATCCCATCCAGCAGACGACCCTTTGTGACGCAATAAAGGCTACACGGTCGTGTTTGGTTGATGTGAGCAGCTCTGGTTGTGCACGTGTCTTTGGTTTGTTTCTTTAAAATGTTACCAAGACATGATATATCTTTGTCTTGTGGAAGAGTCCACATTTTCGGAGAGTGCCGAGAGGCTGAAAACCAGAGGAGACGACTTCTCTGATGCTACTTTGTTTAAAAAAAAAACAGCTGGTCATCAATCTTCTAGATCTTATCTTTTGTTCTGCCTATATATCGCACATCTTTGTTTTGTCACATATTACCTAATTTTACTTTTTCCACCAATAATTCATCTTCCTTCACTTGTTTTTGATTTCCTTCCCATTTCTTTTTTTCTCTTGCTTTTAAAATTGCACATGGAAATTTACATCTTATACAACAAGTCTACCAGCTGTAATTGCGCAACAGACTAAAGTAATCTGATGAGCAGATTTTTTGTTTGTTTGTTTGTTTGTTTTGGTTTATTTAATTTTATCGAACCCCGCCTACAACCCGTTTTCCCATCACTCCCCGAAATGGGAAAACCAGTAGTTTCGACAAACTAAAATGTTAAAAAAAGAAGGTATAACTGCAGAGTTTGAACGACTTTCATCTGGTATGACATGACGCGAGACGGTACGTGGATGTGACAGGAGGATTCAATTACACTCTGAAACGCTCTCCTGACTGGTGATCAGGGGAGGTCACTCTCGTCGGCTTGTTTGATGAATTTCCTCTCTAACCACGCAAGCCTTGTGGAAATAATCAAGAGGGCTAATGGGCGAGTGCTTATCTCCGCTTGACTTAGTGCTAATGCTTGTTTGATGATGTTGGCGAAGTGTGAGAATATTTGAGTAAATGAGAAAAACAAGATTGAAGCTGATTTCAATGTCGTCTCGAGGCACTATGGCCTGCTCACTTTGTTGAAAAGGGGAGAAAACTTTACCAGAATCGATTTTCCCCACAGGAGAAAGTATTCTTGGGATTCTGTTAATGCAGTAAATATGCAGAGACATCAGCTGAGCGCATGAAGCAGAAAATAAAAGGCAAGCCAGCCGGGGTGTAAGAGGCTCTCAACTTTTTCCCTTCTAATAAAACAGGACACTGTGATAGACGAGGTGAGCGAACAGAAAGCAGAAAAAATATAATCAAACGAGTCTCTCTCTCTCTCTGAGTTTTGGGAAGGACACAGTCTTCTCGAAGAGAAGTACAAAAGACAGATCTTCCTCTATTAATTAACGCAACTAAAGTTAACGCCTTACCAACACGCTCATAAGATCGTTAGGGCACGATGCCTACCTGGACTGCGTGTAATGTAAAAGCTCCATTTTGAGCCGTCGTCAGCGGTTCGATAGACCTCGGTGTAAGAAAGTCCCTTTGAAACAAATCTTCTGAATGCAGTAGGACGGATCAAGTAAAACAAAGCATAGTAACAATTAACACGAACAATGGTCACAGTTAACCTCCTTTTTCTGTAACTGTGCGTTTTGTGAGTGAGTGGGAAATGGCTTAAGTGTAGTATTGTGCATTATCTTCCAGAATTTATGCTTAAAAAATGGCGTGAGCCCGCAGCGGTCTGTAAATTTTCAGACTTGGTGTAGAATCAAATGTGACAGCCTGAGCCCATTCCTGAAGGAAACAGCCCTAATTTTGCCAGCTATCGTCATGGCTGTAAGCTATCGGACTGCGACTTTCAAGGGCTCATCTTTCCAGCTGTCCGGTCATTTTTCCAGCAGGTACTACCACTGACAATAATCTGTCGATAAATTCGAGCCCACGTCTCTCACACAAATATGCCCTACTTCATGTGTGTGTGTGTGTGTGATTACATCGCGCTGAAGGAGACGAGAAGAGGGTGCACACACACATACACACGGAAAGTTCCACAGGTGATTTTCTTTCCTGTGTCGTAAATGTGGGCCAGTATGCGACGTTGCGGTGCGGTGGCATAAGATATCAGAAGAAATGTGTACGCTGGTTTGCATCCGCGTAAAAAGAGCCTTTAGCTGACCTAGGTTCACACATTTTGACCCCCTCCCCGCTCTCCACTTGGATATATGGATATGCTTCCGAAGTGTGCACTCTGTGGACCTTAGCAATCACATGACACATGCAATCTCTCTTCGTCTCACTCCCTTTGGTTAAGCCTTTTTTTCATCCGAGATATTAGGAGAGAGAACTCCGCCCGGTCAGGTCTCCGAATTACGTTCATTTGCCCAACGTTTGGCGTTTCGTCCAGCACATCAGAGTCGACGCCTTCAGAGTTCGAAATCACAGCGTTAACTCTTTCTCCTGCAGTGGGAAAGCTGTACGCCGCCTCCTGGACCCTGAGTGCAATCTTTTCGCCATTCTGGCTAAAATTGTATGGAAATTTCTCATAACTCATGTAGCTTGTCTGCGTGTGATCAGCCCAGGGATGCAAACTTCCCCGTAAAGTGCAGTAATCTCTACTTTCATAAATGCAGACTAATGATGGCAAAGTGAAATGCGCTAGAGATTCATGTGAGATATGTAGGTCAACGATCTGTGCACCCGGAAAAGGGGGCATACCAGAAATAGCTGGTCTCATTCCACAAAATGGCTGTGTAGAATGGGCAGCGCGTATCTAAAGCCTAACTGTGCAAATGACCAGCATATGATGCCTTTGGCGCCTGGTTAATTAGAGTGGGGCTACGTTGTTTTTTAACTGCCATTTTCAAGAAAACAAATACATCAATGGTGACAAAAAGAGCCTATATGTTGTCGTTTTATTTACTATGTAATACGGAATGTGTTTTTGCCATTTGGTGTAGCTAAGAATATTTTTCTGCATTAGATTCATCTGCACTCGTAGATTTATCTGTTTCACACCGATTTGCTAAGGAGCGTTATTTTTTCTACTTAGTGTACGTGGGGATATATTTTTGCCACTAGGTGCACCTAGACTGATCTTTTTGCAGCTGAAATAACCACTTGCCACTTGGTTCACCAGAAAATTAATGTTAAACTGTTTGTTGCTGACAAAAGAATATTCCTCTTTCTATGGGGGTTTATTGAGATTTTTTACCAACAGTCCTGTTGGCAAAAAATGGTTGTTATTAGGTCACTGGATGTCTTTCCCTCACATTCCTCCTTAGAGTCTGAACCGGAGTAGGCGAGGGCAAGGGTCATGAAAGGGCGTGGGCTTGGGAAAAGGAAAAGGAAGCTGGGGGGGGGGGAGCCTGTGTACCCGATGGAACCTCCGATGGTTGCCAGGTGCCACATGCAGACGGAAGGTACGAACGCCGGATACGAAATCCTTTTTTTTCCTGCGTGCCTTTTTTCCACATGTCGACAGATCCCCCACGGGCCACATCTATTACGTATTAATATTGTCCTGTCACCTGACATGACACCATTCTGACAGGAATTTCGCATTTAGTCAAACATTTAGCCTTTCTGCTGCACGACGAAAGGTTTCTGTTGGGTGACGCGAGACAACACCCTCCGGACCAGGGGTAATGCGCCTCGCCGAAAACTGAAAGACCGGGGTCGTCCTCCTTAAATGAATCACTGTAGACAGGATAGGTTAAAGAATCAAGTGCTGCCTTAATTGCGGCCAGGAGGGACTTTTTTTTGAAGGGGGAGGTGAATTCTGCGCATGGGTATTCTGAAAGCGACGGGCGGATACATACACTCGACGACAGAAGGGCTGGAGGTTAACCGCTTTTTCTGTTGTTAACATACCTCAGAGCAAGTGATCCCCTTGTAACCTCACAGGAAAGGCTATATGCCCACTCGGTGATTCCAGCTGAAAATTAACCTCTTGAACTGCTATTTATCATCGTCACTCTTCAAATTACGTGTTCCAAACGAGCGATGTACACGTATTTATATACAGTTAGTGACATTTAAATAGTTTTGTTTTTTTTAAAAATGTTTTTGTCAAATAACTACAACTATACAGATATTTGAACTTTACGAAACGTGCATTGCAATTGAATAAACTCGCAGACTCATGCATGACAAAGATATGAAAACTGTTTCATCCTGAGTTTTAAAAACACATTCGACGGGCCCGCACATACACGCACGCACGCATGCACAGTTAAGTAGCCCCGAAATGGGATGAACACAAAGCAGCTACACTGCAAAAATACTGTCTGCCAAAATGTGTTTGATGGAAACATCTTTGAATCATAAAAAATAAAACGTACTAGCGTCGCTGTCCATTGATATGCGACTTATGAAAATAGGTTTATAACCTGCTTGAGGAGCACATGTGAGACAGCGTGCTTGCTCGCGGGCGCGCATGTGGCAAAATCTTCTGGCTTAAAACTATGCAAGGAACGTAGTGTGTCTGGCAAGTGTCGACATCTGGAAAGATTTTAGAAGTACGTGAAAAACTTACGGAAATGTTACAACCCGATAGACATAATTTTCTTCTGAAAATTTGAAAGAATGAGCACATGGCGGTCATTCAGAGACGGGAGTGAGATGCAGTTAGAAAGACACTGAGAATGAGAGAAGAGAGAAGAAGTAAAGAAAGGAAAGTGAGAGAGGAGCGGGGAAAAGAAGGTGGGGGGGGGGGTTGTTTTTTCCTTTAAAGTTCCGGCGCCAATCAAGTGCCTATCAGGACGGCGTTGTTAAGACAACGTGCTGCCTCATTATAGGACCTCTGTCGCCAATGAAATAAGGGGTCAGTCGGTCAGTCCCACCCAGTCACATCATACTAACACGGGGATCAAACCACCGACCTTCTGCCTCGGGGGGAAGCGGACGCCTTACCCTTTATACCCCCGAGGTGGTCAAGAGAAGGGAGGAAGAGAAGGGGGAGATATGGGGGCGAAAACAGAATCTCAAAAGTTAATTATCCTAAGTATTTGTGTTTATTATTTACTGTGGCTGAAATTATACCCGAATGTTCTTCTGCACCCTGTTCTATGGGTCACCGTGAAAATACTTATAGACACTACCTGCATACGTGACGACTTTAAGAATATACTTACGTAAGAATACTATTTAGATATACAATAGTTTTTACTCTCTTGCAAAGGAAATAATTTTTTCTGTCTCCCTCTATGTCCTGGTGTCTCCGTCTCTATGAGAAACATTAGAATCTCAGTCAGTTCTGTATTCTGACCTTCCACTGCAGATGTGCAATATAAACGGTCATTGAGAATTACACCCTGTTCGGCACTTATTGGCAATATTCTGTCAGAAGCATTTGCCCTAGTAATCCCGACAGAATACAAATAATTTTCCTTCAGAGTTCTGTGAGGACTAGCAGGTTCAACCACCAGCGATTAACTCTTCACGTTCCTCCCGACCACGGCTCGAATGACGGATTTTTGTCAAGGTCGAGGCAGGGCAATATCTGTCACCTGACACGCTATGGGGTCCAATTACAGCATGTTTCAAGTTTTAGCCCTTTTCCTGTGTATCTCGCGGGTTTTTTAAAAAATTTTTTGCTCTGCTTTCTGGACAAATGATTTTTTAAAGCTTTACAGCATAATTCTGGAATCAGTATTGTTCTGGTGTTTATTAAGCACTATTTCAGCTTAAACACCTTATCTGCGTATGACTAAGACACGTGTTGATATTCTATTATTAATTGGAGTGGGCGAAGATCCGATGGTTCATATTAAATGCAGAAGACAACAGGTCCTGACCGTACGAAGAAAATCTCTATTACTCAACATCCTCGGTCGTGAAGATTGGAGGTCAGATGCGGTCAGATATGTACTGCAAGGTCTGCTGTGTTCTAAGTATCTCCATACTTTCTTGTTTCATTGCAAGGACTGTTGAAAATTGATTCTATGCCCAGAAACGGAGACACTACTCCTGGCTTATCGAAACCCTTATGCATGAAAAGTAAGTGGGCTATGTGCGAGTTACCGCGCGGGAGGGGGGGGGGGTTCAAAGTGGGTGCGTTAGAGTACAAATGGAATAAGAAAAGGTTTTAATTAAAATATATATTAATTATGCAGATAACCATACATCTCTTCTCTTCTTCTCGTCCTCCTCATTTTTTTAAAAGTCAGATTATGGAAACCATGGTGGTGGAGGAGGAGGGAATCACAGTATAAAGGGGACAGTATCCTAGTTGAGTCATGCTTGCATTATGTGTTAGTTAATTTAGCTCTCGCGGACCATCCCATCAAGGATGATGATGATGATGATGATGATGATGATGATGATGATGATGATGATGATGATGATGATGATGATGATGATGATGATGATGATGATGATGACGATGATGATGATGATGAAGACGACGACTAAATGAGCAATTGCTACCTTGACTTGAAAGACGACTCGAGCAGTGATTGTTCAGTGAGACGAGGACCACACAAACTGATGCATGAAGTGCTCTAGACATGATGGTCAAGGTACCAGGATGATGCCAGAAAAGTAGTTAAGCAGGATGTGGAGGTAAAGGGGGTGGGGCCACAGGCTGTGTGCGTGGCGCCAGAAGAGAGGGTGTGGACTCACAGTTTCGTCGGCTTGCAACTGAACGAGCTTTCAAGACCGAACCGCGCGTCTTATCCGCCACTGGTTTGCTGATGACCAACGTTAACGGAGGAAGGAATCTGAACTACGGCAGAGAATTTTTTTTAGAGGGGGTGGGGGAGTGGGTGTATTTTTTTTTGTGGTCAGGGTATGAAGGCCGTTTGTGTGTGTGTGTGTGCGTGTGTGTAAGGGGAGGGGGGTCACAATAAAATGGACACATGCATGCTGTTCAGGCTCACCGAGTAGCTGTTTACTTTCAAGAATTTAAAAGGGATATAGTGATCAAGAGCAAATGGGAGAAATCTCACAATAATTCTGTTTAAAAGTAATATTCCATTCTGATATAAAACCTCCGATCTAAGAAACTGTTATTTTAACGGACCAATGTTCGTCATAGTTTCAGACCTTCTGTGTGATCATTCCACTAGCACAGCGCTCTTTCAAACCGTTGGACCCCCCCCCCCACCACCACCACCACCACCACCATCCATCATCTTCAGCACTTACTGGCGCCTCCTCAATTGCCAATCTGGCACACTGTAAGTTCTAACAGGGAGGTCTTCTGCATGGCCATGATTTCCACAGATAACAAGCCCTAACGAGACCTCATAACAAGACAAAAAGAAGAGAAAACATTCCTAGACCACAAATGGCGCTCGCGTGTCTGGCTGTAAGCGTGTTTGCGCGATACAGCAGTAGGCACAAGTGGTCGACGAACCGGTATCGTGATCAGCATATCGCAGTCGCCATCTTCAGCGTCATTATCTCTTCTTTATATTCGTTCTTCTTTGATTCGTTTTCTCGGCTTAACATTCCTCTTTTGTCGCCTCTTCCTTCTATTCTTCTGTTATAGCCACAATCTGTGTTTGTTGCAGAAATGACTGTACGTGTCTGTGTTTGTTGTAGAAATGACTGTACGTGTCTGTGTTTGTTGTAGAAGTGACTGTACGTGTCTGTGTTTGTTGTAGAAATGACTGTACGTGTCTGTGTTTGTTGTAGAAATGACTGTACGTGTCTGTGTTTGTTGTAGAAGTGACTGTACGTGTCTGTGTTTGTTGTAGAAGTGACTGTACGTGTCTGTGTTTGCGGCCAGATGAGGTAGCAGCAGGTCAAGTAATAATAAAAAGGCGGAAAAAAATAAATAGCATCGCCCTTTCGTCCAAGCGTGTGTATGTATAATTAGATTGAACACAAGTTTCTCTAATTTTTACAATAAACACCAATAAACTTTTCGTATGGGAACAGCTGGATATAGCTGTAAAATGAAAATGCTGAACATTCGTCTCCACAGTGGTGGAAGACGCCTCTCGCGAAACTGGGAGCTGTAGCCAGCAGTTCTAGTTTTAGAACACCGACTTCAACATGCAGCCCATCACCACTCAGCCACCACTCTAACTGTACTAAAACGTTTCCGGTGGCCAATAGTTGAAAAAAGTTTTCTGGTATTGTCCTGTACTTAAGGACCTCTTTCTAAATGATAATCAGTCAAGTCTTAATAGTCTAAACTTTTCCTTGTAGGACTGATAATTTATAAACATTCTGATTCTCTGAAAGGAAATACCAGAACCATTTCATATTATTATGGTACTACAATCCTCGTGAGATATCCCTCTCTCACTCTCCACCACATCCTATTCTCTTCCTTCCCCTTGATGTAAACATTCTGATTGACAGAAAGCGCAGAGTCCAGAAAGGGTCGCAGCCCAGGCGCCGTAAAAACGCCCCATAAGGACCTGTAGCAGCAACTGAGATATGGAAACATCCATTATCCCCACCAATGTAGACAGTCGTTCATTCGGTCTATGAATGTTAAAAAGTAAAGAAGTAGACTTAATAGTGCCCCACACTTTGATGAATTCACGCGCTTGCTCTCCTCGGTGGGGACATACAGGAGGTTTATGTTCGTCGAAATGCATCTCTAGATCTCTCACGAGGCCACTGAGGCTCGGAAAAAAGGCTGCGGTATGGGTCGGAGAATGCCGTAAACAAGAAGATGCAAGCAGCGCGGCGAAACGATTGGTTCTGGACTCTCACGATTCTAGTAGGTCGAATGAAACAGACGTATTGAAACGACCAATCCAAGTGTGTGCAACAAAATGCCCAAATTTTGACTGAGAGATCCCGCCATTCCACCGCAGCTTCTTTTCAAAGAGATTTCATCGATAAAAAGAACGTTAAACTGATATTTAATAGAGTTCTAGGAAAGTTCCATAATATATTTTAATTTGTGGACAAAGCTGTTTCATTAAAGCTGCTTTCATTTCACCCTAGGACTGCCGCGCAAAATCTGAACAAGTCCAAAGAGAATATGAAGCTATATAGTCAAGCCCATCTGAATATTTAATCGAAGGAAATTAGTCAAGCCAATCTAAATAATTGTATGAAACTAGTCAAGTCAATCCAGCGTAAGTGTCTTCTGTTAAAATTGTAATTCCACGTATTATAAATAGAGTATTTTTTATACAGGCCTACTCGTAACTATTTTTGCTCAAATATCACCGATCGGTGATACGTTTTAGCAGGAGAAATCCTTCGCATTTAGATCAAGTACAATTAGAATGAAGATTTTTAAGTGTTGGACTATTGTTTGCAACTTCTTACATACCTATGGCTCAACTAAATCGTACGAAAAAAGTCGTATAAAAGTACTAATCAAGTGGTGCATCAAAAGCTTCCTCCAATTTCGTTGAAACATTTTCGTCAAGCATCTCTCCAAAAGTTTAGCAAACATATGTCTGTAAAAATATTCAATCACAATCCAGCTTTTTGTTTTCTTGCAAATGACTACTCGCTTGTATATAACAACTTTTAAAAACGAATTAGTTCAACCGTATGTACTGTGGTCATTAGACGCGTCATGTGCGACCAACATTAGGTCCGCTCAGGGGCTGGATGGCAGACTTGCGGTTTTAGCTTTCTTGTCGAACCGACAAATTACTTTGCTCATCTTGTCGGGTGCATGCCGTGTGTAACTCTCTTTTCTTCTTGCCAAGTAAGCAGTTAGGCTCACGGATGCCAGTCTCGCAGATGGTATTAACTGACGTGCTTGTGAGGGATTTTGTCAACACGGTCGAATTCCGCCCGAAGAAGAAAGCCCTTCCTAAGTGTCATGCAACCAGGATAGCAAACGTGTTGTTCTTTTTAACATGACAGGAGTCGTTGCCGGCTGAGCACTAATCACCTCCACCTAAGCCAAGAGACTCTATTGCACCGGAAGCAGACACCCATGCCAGACGCACCACAGGTGTCAGATTCACTTGCAGCGGCACGAACACGTGGCGCGTGGCCTATCAATCACGCTCGCGAAATTTACGCATACCCGCGTAACATAATATTTAGGTCGAGGTTGCTTCCGTTCGTAAAGTTACTAACCAGGATACGTGAGTCCGCCAGGGTTCACAGGGCCGAGGGGAGGCTGCAAGGTATGGCGAGGTATGGCAAACAACTAGCAAATTTAAGGCACTAAACAGCAGGGCGGTTGGGTGCAGCAGTGGTGTCAGGGACTGGCGGGAGCTAGCGAGAGAGGGTGGAGAGACTAGGAAAAGTCGACAGAGGGGTAGCTTGGAGAAAGGTGAGAATTAGGCTACATGGGAACACTCATCAGATCCTAGGAAAACAACATGGCTAAAGAAGCTGTTGTTGCACGGCCTTCTAAGCTATAGAATCCCTTGCCTTGGTTTCTCTGGCAATGCACCCAAGTCCTTCCAACATCCCTTACTACCGTTCTTTTCGACATTTCTTTGATTTATCCGTCGTCACGTTTTAAGGAGAAACGCCTAAAACGCAGAAGGCTTGGTGTGTGCATAACCTCTTTGAGATATATAGAATACTTGTGTCGCGTTCAAGGTTAATTTTGTGGATTGTTACACCCCTCCCCTCCCCAAGACACAGTGAGAGAGAGAGAGGGGGGGAGAGAGAAACTATTATACATCACTGCATGTGCTGCATTCATTGTGGGCTAAGAGGCGCTAGCATGCGTAACAGCTCCTATACATGAAGTATGGTCTTTAATCTCATAAACTGAACAACCGAAAAGCCGTTTTTATGGGCGAAGGAAGTATACTTGAACGTTCATGAAACCAGCCGTGGCGCTTGTTCTACATTGCTTTCAGACTTTCAGACATTGCTTTCAGATTTCTCTATTCTAGGCAGGCATTAAAAACACTTTCCCAACAGCATGCTAGGAAACTATAATGGGTTCACTGCTGGGTAAGAGGGTCGATTTTCGTTGTGTTACCATTGAAAATGGAAACTGAGTTTTGTCGCACCATCAGCCAGTCCCCTGACCAAAGTTGTCCAACGGGGTCAAGATGTCAAAGCGGGCTCAGCCTGGAAGTTACGATGACTGACTTCCGGACAGAATGTGGCATAGCTGAGACATTCAAATTACTGAAAGAAACAACGATCGAACTTCATAATTGCATTATTGGAACATTCACTACAATGTAAAGTATCCCTAAGACTGTGCCTGAAGTCTCTTATGTTAGTACCATGAGGATGCCAAGGGGTGCTCAGAATTAAGAAGCTTCCTCGTTACTCCACCAGGGCTCTGTTCGCCCTGCTTCAGGTTTGTATACGACCTTCCTTCACAGACGCTCTTGCCTTAAGATTACGGTCCTGTGCAGGCCTTTAAAGGCATTAGTCAGCAACATGGCGCGGGGTAAGTGAGTCTCGTGTCGCGCGAGACTCAATTATCACTTCCGGCCGAGACTGCGCTTTTGGTCTGAGCGACTTGGGCCATGAAATTATGTCCGTTTGACGAAAAAAGGGCAAGGGGTGGGATACCGAAAGGGGAGATGAGTAGCTAATGCAGAGGGCTGCGTCACTCGTAAATCACGTTTCCCGGATGCATACCGAAAAGTGTTCGGGGGAAACGAGACACTGACAACACGATGCTATGGGTGTGTGAACGGACGGGCTGTAGGTGCTGTGGTTTAGTGAACAAAAAGCAATATTGAAAAGAATTTACAGAAAAATATATTAAGAGATTTTAGAAACGGAAAACAAGTCACAAAAAGTAGACTCGCATATGTTTGGTATTACCCAAGACCAACTACAAACGCAAACACAAGTATACGCAGTCCCAGACGCTCTCGCCAGATATATGGGTGTGTGTGTGTGTGTTATACAAATCCGCAACCCTGAACCGATCCACGCCAAATTTGGCACGCGGGTTCCTTTACACCCGCAGATGGTTCTAGACATATTTGGACCCTGTACCTACGCCTAAACAGAAATAAACTAATAAATTTGACGACGCTGAAGTCATGCAGCGATCAGCGTGCAAGGGAGATCAGCACAAAGTCTTTTCATTTCGTGCGAAGAGTACTTAATTCTCTTGCCTTGACAACAGGGAAAGGACAGGGAAGGGCAGGGGTTAAGGGTGGGGGTTATAGAAGGGCTAGGGATGGGCTGTATGAACTCAACGCACCTATACTCCCCACTCGCAGGCTTTCTTTGACCACTTTCTCTCATTACTCCTGCTCCATTCTTTATTAGACAGCTCCTCTTTGTCGATTTCCCCTGTTCGCTAGCAATCGAACCCCTCCCCCTCACATTCTCATTACCACATTTCTCTTGAAACCCATGTTAATTTTTACATTCAGCTTGTAATGTCTACTCAGACTGCGCGAATGCCTTGCTCTTGTCAGGTCTTCCGTCACGTTTCTTCGCGAAAGAAGTTCTTACATTTTCGAATTAGATTTGAACATTATAAATGAGCTGCGTGTGCCCTATATTTTTCGACCCATAGCAGGTTTTTTGAGGGTGGGGTGCTCTTCTCGCGCTTCTGGAGTATCGTTAACCCTCCAATTAGCAGGCGGACAACGATTCTGTCCCCTTGTTCGCGTCCCCACGGCGTACTGGTTTGAGTCTAAGGCGAGGCTGACGAGACTATTTCCTTCAGTAAACGGGCCCTCTAGGTGTCGAGGAACTCGCCTTCTTACTTCTAATTGCTAGAGGTTCTGTGCACCGCTGACCTCTCTGAACGTCAGCAGGCGGTGTGTTCGTCAGGCCATCTTTTCCTTTTCAGGCTGTTTCGCCTATTCTAGATGTGACAGCAGCATACGGTAGTTCATTCTAACGTGTTTGCAGTTAAACTGAGCTCCCTTTCTGTTCGGGAATTGTGTGTGTGTGTTTGTGGTGCACGGCTGTGTGTGTTCACATTTCGCTTACTTTGGTGTATTTACATGATAATTCCCCCCCCCCATCATATTAAAACATAAAAATGAAGAAAATAATACATATAAAAGGGTACATAACTGTGGAAACATTTTCTTTTTCATATTTTACATTTAACCCTTTTCATATCAAGAATTTGTTTCAAATGTATATCCCCCACCCTCCCCAGAAAAATCCCAGTTGTACGTTAATGGAGGCATTTTCCTCCAATTTTATAAATATTTTAGACAAAGCCGATAACAAAAGTGGCAAAACAGTTTTTAATCACAGTATCTAACCCCCAAAGCTATCAATACTTGACAATGATGATGATAATGACAACAATGATGATGATGATGACAATTACTATGATGGTGTGACAGTATTAGTATTAGGGGATATATGCACTTGTATCTCGGATTTAGAATGTCACTGTCATTTAAATCCATAACAGTGCTTTTACTGACAGACTTACCATGAAGTTTTCAGCTCCATTATTATTCAAAATCTCTAAAACGCAACCCCTTTCTTAATGGCTTATGTTTACTTTTATCAGTCATATAAAACTGCACAAGCACTGCTGACAAAATCTTTTTAAAAGTGCCAGTATATATATATAATGAAGAATGCCCTCAATTGTAAGATCTGACTGCCAGTTAAAATGGCATTTAAGGAGAGATGTCAAAGGACAGCAAAAATATATCCCCCTCAACCCACAAATTTACAACACATCAAAAACATGGATGGTTAATGTTTGTGCAGCTGCTTCAATGTCGCAAGTCATGGGAGACAATGGAATAGCTATTTGATGCCTGTTCCATCTGCTTTAGTTCCAGTTTGACCTTTCTAAGGCTGCACAAGTCCAGCTCAAGAGCCACTTCTTCTCGTTTCAGCTGTATTTCATCTCGTTTCAGCTGCAATTCTTCTCGTTTCAGCTGTATTTCTTCTCTCCTAAACTGCAGTCGGTCTCTCTGTAAAGCCAGCTTTTCCCTCAAAATGCTTGTTCTCGTCTTCCGGTTTCTTACCATCTCCTCAATTTTGTATCTAGTTTTCTTAATTTCTAACTGGAGGAGGTTGTCATAAGAGTCACTTTCGTTGTTATTCCTGTGAATATGGTGTATTCTGTTTTGAAAGCTTGATTTTCCAGCTGGGGCGTTTTCCTCATCTGGAAAAGAGGTAGGAAGGGGAGAATAATGGGTATATTTAAGCTAAAATGTTTTTTTAAACAGATCAATAAAAGAGTTGTGGTTAAGGTTACATGACCAAAAAAAATTAGAGGCGTTAAATCATTTTTTTTTTTTTTTGTTAAGCCATCATGGAAAGGAAGGGAAGCTATCCATTTTGGCTTAGTGTATAGTTATGTCCCTTGTTGTCTTTTTCAACAGGTGTCCCACCTCACCCCCAAACAAAAGATTTGGGTTGGCAAGAACAAAATAATTGTAAACATAATAACATTCTCAATAACACAGTTACTGAAACTTTTGTGTATGTGTGTGTGTGTGTGGTGGGGGCCAGGTTCAGCATCAAATTATTTCAAGGGTTTTAACTATTAAATGTCAGAACTTAAATTTTACAGCATTTTCTTTGTAAACAGTGCACTCAACACCCATTTATTGTTTTGAACACATTCACTAAGTCATACAGATATATATATATATATGTTGAAGGAAAAGTGATATCCCCAATGCAAATTATTATGTTTGTATACAAAAGAGTGTTCAGACAGAAGTGTCTGGATTGAAGGCTTCAGTTTACATCTAATCACTGTCTCCTGCACAGAGCTACAGCTAACATAGAGCTATAATAATAGAGTCAGCAATGACTTCACCACTGCTGGTGCATTTGAAACTTTGGTGCCTTGGAGACTATTCATGTATGCAAACAGCCATTTTCCGGTTGTTTCAAAATGAAATATACAGGCACAGCAAGTCTTTTTTTTTCCATGGCAGTGCATCCATTTAGAATTTATGCAGATGGCAGCACACAATATGCATGTATTTGTATGTAGGTTACACTGCTAACTGCTATATGTGTATATCTTCCTTGTTAGCGTTATTCATATTTTACTTTTTAGTGTTATGTACTTAGAAAAACTAATTAAACATTTTACATCTCATTTTCCTTAAAAACTCTTGATCCTCTTCAATATTTTCTGCATTCTTTTCTTCTCAGCATTTTCTCTAATTAATTTCCATTTATCTGCAGTTTATATTTCTTGAAATGAACAGACCTAATAAATTCTGAGCTGCTTTCTCAATTGGTTGCTTATTTCAGAAAAGAAAGTGCTTCAGCCTCTTGGTGATTTTCGACTATTAGGGTGCATGGCTAAAGAATGACTAAACTATGGCCTGGAACACCCAGCAAACTGATACTGCTGTATGATGGTCGGCATGGGGAGGCAATTTAGTAAATAGGAGCTAGATGGCCTTTGATGAAATCTACACAATGTTTAACTCCAGGATAACATCCATGGCCACTGCTGAATTGAAAACTGCATCCTTCAACATGAATGTCCAATGGTGAGACCATCAAAAAATCTAGCTCTTAAATGTTTCACTGCCCAACTTCCAGTTGTAATACATCTATTACACAATGTAAGCATGTGGATGGTGTGATACATATAAAACATGATGTAATCATGATTAATTAACTAAAAGATAATAAAGTACCTCTGTTGCTTCATTTTCACTGTACTGAATCAAGTTGAATTCTAATTTTAAAAAGCTGCTCTGCAGCCATTCAAATAACCAAGTATTATTTGTTTATAACATCAAGAAAGTATTACGTGTAATTGCCTTACACAGCATGAACAACACTATTTTTAAAACTCTAAACTCACCTGTTGGTGTATCCACTGGATCGAGGAATATGTTGGGCTCAGTTTTTATGCTTCCAACACTACATCCACTGGTGGAGGTTTCTAAACATCCCAGATAAAACTGTTACTTTTCAGTATGGTCATATGTCATGCTTTTTTAAAGTCACAAAACTTAAAAAGAACATATGACTGCCACTTGGAAATGAACCCAAAGTAACAAAAAGGAACTGAGCCAAGCTATCTTAACTGACACAGACAACAGTTTCAGGCATTGCACCTTCGCCAGAACAACACAGAGATAAAGACAAAACCCAGGCACTTCGCTGAGTCAAGTAGATCATACAGAGTTCACAATAAAGGCAGCTAGCAAAGGAGCTCCTGAATGTAGCCAATCAGATCACACCCTCTATCCTCTGGAATTATAGCCAATCACAATGTGGGTAGCAAGGAAGGAGAAAGGGTGGGGGAGTGCAGGTTGGAAATGGGGAAAATGCCTAGTTGAGGGAAGCAACTCATGCTTCTACAGTTGTGTCCCTTGTGGTCGAGGTGTCAAATTCAAAACCAGCATGAAGGTTTAAATGATTATCGCGCTACTTTATTAATCCTATTCTGCTTGTGGTAGAAAGTGTGGTATGATAAAAGCTACATATACAGTAGTACGTACCATACAGGGGCATGGTAGTCATTCTGATCCACAGATAAGTGTCTTATTTGTGTTGTTTATGTTCTGAATGCAGTCACTTGTTTTAATCCTGTTCTGGTTGCGGTATGTGGTATGATGAAAGCAACATGTACACTAGTATGAACTATACAGAGGAATGGTAGTCATACTGATCCAGAGATAATTGTCTTTTCTTATTTGTGTTGCTTGTTGTGCCCTGAATGCAGTCACTTGTTTTAATCCTTTTATTCATGCGCACACCAAAAAGATCTTCAGACCTACCCCCCCCCACCCCACCCCCCACACACACAAATTAATAACTAAACAAAAAGTTCTGATCTTGCTTGTCTGCTTTACTGAACATGCCTAAATAGCAGCCAATTGGTTATGCACAGGGTAAGCTTTCTCAATCACTGTGCCAAACACACAAACCAACCAATACATGCAGTCATGCAAACAGACACACTAAATATTCACTCACATGCTTCTTTACCATTTTACATTTTCTGTTACTGTTAATTCCATTGCATAATTGTCTTGTTATTTCTGACAAGCAGATAAATGAACTATGTAGCAAATTCTTCAACTACTGTAAAAATACAAATTCTGTTGAGACATGATTTAACAGACTTTTTGACAGCGAGTAATAGGACTTTTTGCCCAAACCATGAGATCCAGTACACTGCGTGAGTTTGTGCATGGGAAGAATAACACGGCATAATTTACAACATACTAAAATGCACAGTAGCTATGGATTTAAAAACAGATGCTGCCTACCTTACTGTAAACATTTGCAGACATTAAGACAAATAGGCATACAGGTATACTTAAACAGTTTATATTAAAATTTTCAAAAACTTAGTGCAAATTATTGTAATCCATACCTCAGAGTGATTAGTAATGGCAAATAAATTTTTGATTTTGACTTGTCTGCAAATTCAAAGGCAAACAATGGGACAATCCCTTAGTCTGTGACTCCAGACATTAAAACAAATCTGCCAACACATCAACCCAGCTTTTCAATGGAGATTTTATTGACCTATCTGAAAACAACACATTGAAAGATTGTGTTCATGGTACCCACTGAAGTATCCATTTTTGCTAGCTGTTGTTTCTCTTCTACTGCTATAAGGAAGGCTGCTGGTATGATTTTTTGCAACCTGGCTACATAAGCCTAACCCTCAGCAATTTGCGATTTCAGCAACAGATTTCCATGAAAGGACCTGTTGCTGTTAGTCAAAGCAGAATAAAGTCTGATATTGGCATAAAGACCAACAACAGTATTTCTGGTGTCACATGTGTTTGTTGGGCACACCAGTGCATTCACAGGCAAGCATTCCTGCAACAAGTGTAACACTTGTTGTGTGCAAGATGTCTGCCAGGCATCTTCTTCTCCAAAGCACGTATAATCAGCCTAAGTTCAACTGATGGCTCTACAAGGCCAGTGGTACCACCAAAATCCAAGCACTTTTTCCTCTGTAGAAAAGTTTCGCCAACGTCTGAAGGATTTGTATCAGATGCTTTCAGTCTGCTGGCACAAACATCACACAATGAGTTGTGTAATTTGTTGGCAACATACCTGGCAATGTATAAAAGGACAGTGTCTTCTGCCAGAGAGAGTGGACCCCTTTCAGACTAAGGTGGAATGACAATGCCAAAGCTCAAACAATCTTGAGGTCCTTTCTCAAAATTTTCAGTAGGATGCTCAGGTATAGGACAAGCATCTTTAAATGACAATTTACTGGAAATAATGAACCAACTGGCATGAAAATAGTTTTAATAAATTACGTAAATTTTTGGCCTCTTATATATTTACATATCCTAACTTCTTGAATGGATATGGGAAATTTAGTGACATCTGTTTCAATGCTCTTTCACTGTCTTTGTTTCCTTAGTTCAGAACTTCCTTCAAAAGCATGTCTGAATCACTTTTCGTTCACATTTGGTCTTTGGCAATCTATTCTTTTGGGGGGATTTAGAACTGAGAATAGAGTTGGCACAGCATTTCAGTTTAAAAGTTTTCTGTCACTGTTGGTCCACTGGCTGCTTTCAAAATGGTCACAGCAAAGCATGCTACCCTTAGATCGAATTTCAGCTGCTGACACTATGACAGATTCTCGAGGTCTTTTCTCCTGACGTTGAAAACACACCGTCTGCACCTTTATGGAGAAAATTAATCAAGTCAGTTACTTGGCAAATGAAGTTTATATAATTACAATATATACCTTTTCTTCTTACAGTCTTACTAATTAGGTGTAATTCTGCACCGCTACAAATACAGTACTGCCATATAAGCACATATAACTTCCTTTATTTCTCCTGTGTGGAAATTAGATCATAAACTATAAGCTTCTATGACTTTGTAATGTTTGTCATACATTTTGCATTTTATCATTTCTTGAACTCTTCTTTCTTGAGAACTCCCATTTCACAATTTTGTGCATTAACAGTAGTTTTCATTCTATAATGATGTTGTGATGCCTTAATTATTTAATTAGACTAATTAAACCCACCTTTCTTCATCTGCAGGAAACACGTGAAATGTCTTTCCTTTGCATTCTGGTTTGCTTTTTCTGTTTGTGCAATTAGCTCCTGCACAAAATGCCGAAGAATTTGTTCATTTATGTCTGGAAGCCAATGCTGTACTACAGCTCGTGTTTTCTTCCATGACACCTGCTCATGCTGGATAACTCTTCCTGGTGAAGAGTTATCGTACGCAACTAGGCAGACTAGAATGCTCCGAGTGAAGTGTCCATATATGTAAGGTCTGTGCTACAACTGCAGAGAAAGGTCATGATCTGATTGGCTACATGCATGTGAAGTCTTTCCTTTCCCAGCATTGTCATCCCACAATGTACGACTTTCTTCACCTCACCTCACACAGCTAAGTGTCATTTTTTTGCCTTTATCTGTTTGCATTTGTATCATCCTGATAAAGCAGTAATGAACCTAAACTGTTGTCTGTGTCATTTAATGTAGCTTGGCTTCTTAGTTCCTTTAAAACTTCCAAAATGTCACCCCATCACAAATCATACTCCATCATAACCTGTTCTTTGAATGTTTCTCTTGGTTTTTTAATGTGCATTATAGTATTATGCAAGTCCCCATGAACAAGATTTTCCAACTTAACTCTTTCCATCCGCTCTTTTTGATGATGCAAGTCTAATGCTTTATTATACTTAAAATGTGGTTCAGAGATTGTAATGACCACAAAACTCAATGCTGCTTTAAAAACTAACATTAGTTAATGTAGAATACCACAAAGTAAATAGTTTATTTCACTGCTGGTAAAAATATCATTCATATACTGCTATGCACTCCTTGAATCAAAAGCAGCGAAAGGCATAGTTTATACCTGAAGAAATCAGAAGTAGTGTGTGTACTGAAAAGATGCAGTTAGGTATATTGTGTCAGTTAACTTAAAATCTACTGTGCAATCTAGAATCTACATTAGTAATAATAAGTTTTAAAAATCACTTACCTTCTGCATCCTCTGTCATGACATCCTTGTCTATCATTGAATCTAACACCGTCATGGGGTGTACTTCTGTCCCTATTAAAGTGTTCAGTATTAAGTCATAGTACCACAACTTTTTTCTGGATTTCTTGCCATCTGGTTTTGGATTTTTTATGGAGTGCAGCCAGTCCCTGGCATTCTTTTTCATATCACTTATTTTCTTTTTAAGCTGGTCTATGCCAAGGGTTCTGTTGGCTCGTCCAGTGGCACTAGCAACTGCCATTACCTCGTCTCTGATTTCTTCCCAAACTTCCTTTTTCTTTTTTTCGATCTCTGTTGTGCAGTGACGTTGATCCAGCAGATCTCGGTGTTGTACATATCTGGTAACCAATGCTCTAATTTCTTTGTCCGAAAAGAAAAACTGACACTGCGACTGTGTACAGTCTTCATCATAATTATCCATCACTGGCTGGCTGTCCGAGCAGACTACCGTGCCCGGAGATCTAAAAATAGCAGCATCGACCAACCCCTCGGTCCACAGACTGTTGTACACGGCACAGCGCTTATACAACATGTGAGGAAGTAACAAGCCCGATGACAGTGGGCAAACCACTTCGTCGGACAGACGTCTGTTGACAGTCCGTTCTTATAACAAAAGAGTTTGGTGTGTGTGGTGGGAGTGGGGGTAGACTGGCAGCCTATGTGGCGGAAGTCATTTAGAGTGACCATCCTTGCCGTAACTAAACGACGCTTTTCTTGGCTTTCAACGTGTGTGTCTGGCTTTGGAAAGTTCAGTCTATTTAAGAAAAAACCAACAATTTTTTCAGCATTTTTACCTAATTCTTTTTCTGTTAACATCAGCAATATGAGCGCAATGCGCTCTGTTGAAGAAGAAACAAAAGGGGATATCGCGGGAGGAAGGGGAGATAGCCTATGTAGATGCATTCGATCGTAGGAAGTAATGACACGCGGAGGGTGATGGCTATATCGACGAAGTTTCGTGTACTGTGTGACGTCGTGATCACGACTTCAGCGGTAGTGATTTGTTTACAATAGAAACAATTAAGTTGGTACCTACACTCTAACCCCAACCCTACCCAACCCGCCCCTACGCCTCTTCTAAATAAAAATAGGGGAATCTAACCATCGTGTTTTTGGCTGCTCAACCCAGGGCCGTCGAGAGGGGGGGGGGGAAGCCGGTACAAAGTTCCGGGGCCCCCAAGGCTTAGGGGCCCCCTAAGTTGGGTGCAAAAAAAAAAAAAGGCGTGAATGGATAAAGAGAGATGAAACAATCTGCCTGAGATTTCTCCACCTTAATTATTGTCTGTCCACTTTCTCTGGGTTTTACCGGTTTTCACCTGCTGCATCAGTTTACCCCCCACTCCCCTCTCACTTAACGACCTCAGTGTTTCCTCCCTGTTTCAAGCTGTGGAGTGGAGCCAAACCTTGATAAGATAAGGGGGCCCACCGTG
>SMGT01014182.1:9525-26097 GCA_004794575.1 Lanistes nyassanus
CATGTGGTATGACATAGTCAGATCATGTGGTATGACAGTCAAATCATGTGGTATGACAGATCATGTGGTATGACATAGTCAGATCATGTGGTATGACACAGTCAGATCATGTGGTATGACATAGTTTTGCCTGGTGTGCATGAGGTCTCATGCTGCTGCTTATGGCATGGCCTGCAATGTGCAGGACTCACTGTTCTGTCTTCTGCCTCAGAGCTGGACCCCCGTCTGTCGGGACTCGTGTGGACTGCCATGCTGGTGTCTCTCGCCATTGTCATCACAGTGCCTCGGCCCGCTGGGATTCGAACTCTGATCATTTCTACTATTCTGCGCCTGATCTTCTCGGTTGGGTTGGAACCCACCCTGTGGTTACTAGGAGCACTCAATGTTAGCATCATTTTATTGCTACCACTGCCCACTCAATGTTGTCTTGAGACTGCTGTGATTGTGTTTTTACAGTGATTTGATTGCTGGGAACAACACAGCAGTATCGCTGTCATGTGATTTAGATGCACAGCAGTGCTTATTGAAAAATTGGTAATTATTTCTAGGGCTTGGGGGATGATCTTTTTGAACCTTTCTTGGCAACAACATTTATCGTACATCCATTCATAGCTTGACCTTACAGAGTCAAAAATAAATGTTAGCATTCCCATGTGGCTGTCTTGCACAACCCCATGACAGGAGTTATATTTGTGGTGGCCGATCCACAAAGATGTGTTCTTGGTGACTGATGATATGTTTGCTGCAGGTGATCAACAAGGGGGTGTTCTTGGTGAGTTTGATGGGTAACAGAGGCACGTTCACCAAACCCATTCATGTGGTCATCACCGACTTTGAGTTCATGTACCACATGGTCAACCTGGGGCTATGCGTCAGCGGCATTCTTTTCCATGAGTTCTTCTACAGCCTGTTGGTGAGTTTGGGGTTACGTTACTTTTGGTAAATTAATGGAGAAATGGTCAGTGGACCAGTGGTTTATTCCGTCAGAAGGCAGTGGGCCATCAGAGACTCTCAGTGGGCTGATACTGGGAAACACATTACATCTGGGAGAGAAAAAAGAGATGATCTCCCACTTTGCACAGTCAGGAAGCAGATCACCCTGTTTTCAAATATAAACACCGGTGGTGCATGGAGTGGCCCAGAAAGGAACAGCTTTAGTGATTCAACACAAGAGCATTACCTGGTGTTACTTGTCAGTCTGACATTTGACCAGTCCTCTACTGCACGGTGTAAGTGGTGAAAATATTTTGTGTCTGGTTGATACCCAGATATGCCAGAATATAATGCATGTATTTGTGTGTAGGTGCCAAAATATGTATGTTTTAGAGACTCTTTTGTCAGTTGTACAATTGTGAGTCCTTGTTGCAAGGAGCCACCAGCCTACAGACCTTTTTTTACAATCATCTTGTTGTCGTCTACAGCTGCTGGATGTGGTGTACCGTGAAGAGACACTTTTGAATGTCATCAAGTCTGTCACACGTAATGGCCGCTCCATCATCCTGACTGCAGTTCTGGCTGTCATCCTCATCTACCTCTTCTCCATCATTGGCTTCATCTTCTTCAAGGATGACTTTATCATGGAGGTGGACCCATATCCCAGCATCGGTTTACTTGATCATAGTGAGTAATGTTCAGTCAGATCTAACAGCAGACTCTTCTTTTTTTTTCGCCAGAGATCCAGGACGTAACTAATGGAGTTGGACAAGAAGTGAGGTGGGGGAAGCATGCCGGATGGGTGGAAATGATTCGGACGTTTTGATAGCATCAGGTGTTTGTCTACTTAGTCAAGTCCATAGTAACTGTAGTGAGTTAGCCAGGCATCTAATCAAGTTGCCTACAGTTTGACCTGGAACTACATGAGAAAAGGAGTTTTGATGCAGCGTAGATGAGATATACTGGGCACTGTAGTACTGTGTTGCGTGGCTGTTGGTTTGCTGTGTTCCAGATGTGACCAACTCTTCAGACTTGTATAGCACCTGTGCAGCAGATGACAAGAATTGTTCGGTTCAGTCTACGTTCAGCTCTCTGATAGGTGCGTCTGTAAAAGGAAAGTCTTTATGCAAGGTGTCTGTATAAAATATCCACGAAGGAAGGGTGGCTGAAATATTAGCTATATGAAATGGGCATGTGTGAAAGGAGGGTAGCACTATGTTGGCAATACAGTGCAGTCCAGCTATTGCGAACTCAGTTACAAAGAAATTATGGTTATAACAAACTCGGTTATTTCCCCTGCACAATCTCTTCTCATAGTCTGTTGAAGGAGGTTGCACACAGTGAACTACATAACAAATTTCTCTTATTACAAACAAAGTTGCATTTCCTTAGCAGCCTGTGTCACTCTTCCCAGCACAAGGTAACAATGTCAGAGAAACTGGGCAGGCCTTTTTACAATGACACCTAGCAGTACAACGTAACAATGTCGCAAAAGTGAAGCAGACCTTATTACAATCATGCATGATTCTGGGGGTCTGACAAAAATAGAGTTCTGATGAAACATGGCTTTGTGAAGGAAAATTTAACACACTGTGATTGGCTAATTAAAACCCCCAAACATCCAGCTTGTTGCTTGCTGGCACCATTACAAGCAAGCTGTACATGTTATAAGTGTGTTTTTGAATAAATGCTGATTTTTTTTAAATTGGTAAATCTGGCGGTTTTATCAATGGTGTTTCATTGCATAGTACATTGCTATGGCCCTTTTTACTGACCCTAAAAACTTCAGTGTTTCTGGGCTCCATAAACAAATTTGTGAATTGCTTATCAAACCCAGTTACTTGACATAGGCCACAGAGAAGGTCATCTTGGAAAAGGATCCAAACCAAAACTTAAATACATGTACATCTATTGCATGAAAATAATGGTCACTGTGCCTGCGCAAGATGGCAGTGAGTAAGGTCTGTGATCTAATGTTACTTTGCTTGAGTTAGTGCATGAAATGCTACTACGAACTTCAGATCTAGTAAACAAAATTCTGACTTCCTTGAATTTCGTTGTAGGCAGACTCCACTGTATTTGTCTCATTGCTACCATGAGGTGAGTAAACAGAAGTGGACAGGGGTGGGGGTATTTGGACATGCTGTTTGAAGCATCTTATGAGAAACTAAGAAATGTACCTGTAGTATCTCTTGATAGGATGTGTTATACCATTGTTTATTTGTGTCATTCTGTATTGTGCAATGCAGCCAATCAGAGCATTGATAACTTACCTGCTCGTGATGAAGACTTCAACGGCATCCAGCGGGCATGTGACTCACTCATCATGTGCATCGTCACATCTCTGAACCAGGGTTTGCGCAACGGTGGTGGCATTGGAGATGTGCTTCGCAAACCCAGCAGTCAGGTGAGGGAACACACCTTGCGTCAAGCATTACACTGGTGTTAGTTGTTAGCTGCAAGTGCACTGGTGTCTTGTTTGGATAGGACATTTTAGCGCTGCACAGTTCTCGATAGAAAATATCCACATCCAACATATTTTGCTAGGATCGCTAATAATTTACAGACAGGTCCATTACTTATGTTTTTAAACTTAAATATCTGCTTTTCATTTCATTAAGATTCAATCAAGCTGAGAGTCATTTCAACATGTAGTGTAAAGACAGGTGACAATATTTCTTTGACAGGAGCCATTGTTTGTGGCAAGAGTGGTGTATGACCTGCTGTTCTTCTTCATTGTCATCATCATTGTGCTTAACCTTATTTTTGGTGTCATCATCGACACGTTTGCGGACCTCAGAAGCGAAAAGCAGCAAAAGGATGAAATTCTAAGGAACACCTGTTTCATATGTGGTGAGAAGGCGTGCTACAATTTCTGCGAATGTTGCTATTTTAGCATGAACTTGGCTTGTCTTTGACCATAAAGTTGTGAGAACAACAGATTTTCTGAATCAGGTTCTAGGACAAAATGGACAAAATCAACATTTCTGGGCATTACCCCTTCATCAGGACTGATGAACCATAAGTGTTCATTCTTGCATGTTTTCATTCTTCTGCTCCATGAAAATTAATTTGATTTATATATAAACAACCATGTGTACATATCATGCATGTAATGAACCCCAAAAAACCCTATGGTAGTTCGTTACATAATTTTATCATAATTGCTGTTCACCAACAACTGGCTGCATTGTGACATGGAATGAATTGTTTAGAACTGTGTGTACATGTGGAACAGAAGTGCCCTTGTAAGTTGATGTTATTGATCAAAATGTCCTTTCTGATGAGATGTTGTTTCTGTCAGGTCTTGAACGAGAAAAGTTTGACAACCGCTCTGTTTCATTTGAGGAGCACGTAAAATCTGAACATAACATGTGGCACTATCTCTTCTTTATCGTCTTGGTCAATGTCAAGGACCCAACAGAGTTCACCGGCCCGGAGAGTTATGTCTACTCCATGATCAAGGTAAGGGCCAGGCTTTGGATTCTGAAGATGATTGTTTTGTGAGAGTTTGCTATCGTGTTGTATTATCTCATATTATCTTGCTGTAGTGGTTGGTTGTTGTTTATTGTATGTCAGGGCAGCAGTGAAGGTTGTCTCTTGACAGGGGGAGGAGGTAGGAGGGTGAAAGGATTGGGGGGGTGGAAGAGGAAGGGGGGACCAGAGTAAAAGGAGAAAACATAAAACAGACACCGGATTCAAAGTCTCAGTCCCTGCGATTATTAGTGTAAATGACCAGCCCATAAATCCCACATGGCAAGAAAGTTCGTGTGCTGGACTCAGGATCTGAACCTGTGACGCTCTGTCTCTGTAGCCAAATACACATTGCCACTTTACTGTATTCCAACCCTCACCTTGATTGTAGATTTGAAAACGGTGACATCCACGTCTGGGAATGATGAACAGGTGATGTGGGTGGGTTACAAAAGAGAAGCTCTAGTCATCAATAAGTCGTGTAAAATGGAAGAATCTTTGAAATAATCCCAGTCTGAAGGAGAGGCTGTGCTGTCCTGAGCTTGTTGATGAAGTGCACTGTTTTTGGCAGGACCGTAATCTCGATTGGTTCCCACGCATGCGTGCCATGTCACTGACCGTGGAGGAAAGTGAAGGCGAGCAGAATGAGCTGCGTAACCTGCAGACGCAACTGGACTCCACGAACCGCCTTGTGCAGACCCTGTCCCAGCAGCTTATGGAGCTCAAAGAGCAGGTCTGTCTGTGTGTACTTACAGTCACTGTGAGTCCTACAACTTGAGGGATTGTAAAGGGGCACTGAGACATCACAAAGGGTGTTTTTGATGAGTTTAAGAGAAGTCATACAGATAACATAGGATGGCAATCTGAGACAATAGCATTCTCGCAGGCTTACACAAAAATGCTGCTATTTCAGATGTAGTGATTTCTGGAAGGTGGCTGATTTGATTGCTGATGGTGTTGCAGATGAATGAGCAGCGTAAGCAGAAGCAGAGATTTGGTCTCATTCAACAAAATCCAGCCATGCCCATGCCTTTTGGCATTAACCAGGGATTATAACTACCATGTGACCATGCTAATGGCTTTTAGCAGTAACAAGGATTCTACCCGACCACAAATCCATGCCAGTGACGATCGCGAGCAGTGTGCCTATCACACAGCCTTATGTAGTGTTCTGGTGCTTGCATTTGTCATTGTCTTCATTCCGTCTTGGCATATTAGAGAACTGTTCTTAAAATGAGAGCCCTAGCCTGCTTGTTTATATGTGATGATGCTAACTAGGTCCGTTGTAATGATGAATGTGCTTTAATGTTCATCTTATTGTAATGCGAAGAATGTGACAGTGTTACATAGCTCTCATTGTGGAGTGGCTATTGATGTCAAAGTATGCGGGAGTACATGCCAAATTTTACGCATACTTATATGCACATACATATGCACTTTTTAAAAAATTTATAAATTAACAAGATCTGAGGCTGTCGCAGAGCTGCATGTAGACAGGATGTCTTTCACATTGATAATTTTTCAGCCCCTTACTCCATCTCTGGGATGTTTTTTCTTTTTTCTGTTGTGTATCTACCATGTATGCATGGTAGATCTGTTGGCATTTGGTGTCTGTTGTATATGCCTTGTTTTTCCTGTAGGGGTTTTTGCTTACTGGGTACTATCTGTCATGTTTGTATTACAGGGTTGTGTGTTATGCAGTATCTACCATGTTTGTTTTAGAAGGATGTTTCTTGTGTAGTCTGCCTTGTCCGGGGATGTTTGTTGTACTGGATAGCCTCCCCTTTCAATTACCGTCTGCCTTCTGTGTGCCATCATTTTAAGAGGTATTTTGATGCTTTTACACCATGTAACTGACTAGGAGCCATGGAAATGTGGAGGTGACTGATGTAATAGTGAACATTGTCACGTACCTGATGATGTCGACTATGATGACATTGTCAGGTATTGTCAATCATTTTCATGTTTGATGCACTTTTATTGTGTGTTATAGTTTACCATTATGTTTTTCTGCTTACAGTTGTGTACAGTAGTTTTTTGTTAAGTATGCATGTTAATAGAGTCATCATTGATATAGGAATGATGTTAGTGTTCATTGTGACTTGTTTTGTTTTCAAACGGTGCTGTTCCTAGGGGTGAGTCCTCAGTCAATGACCACTTGAACTTTAAAATGTCCATTCGAGTTAACTGACCGACTTAAGTCACACATTTGTGGTCCGATGTCGTATTTGGCGCCTTTTGATCTGGCATGCATAGATTAATTAAAGTGCAATAATTTTTATGGCGTTTGATTCATGCTGTTTCTCAGTAGCAGAAATTCTGCAAGGGACATTACTCTCTCCCATTTCTATTACATAGTGTCGGAAGCAAACTGGGCTAGTTGCAGCACTTGAGGCTTCGTCTGATTGGCTAAATGGATCACAAGACTGGAAAAGGATAGCCATTATTGGTGAAGGTTATTCAAGTAGATTTGTCAAGTTCGTCCAACTCCTGCCTGCTCCCTCTCCACAAAAAAAAAAGAAGAAGACTGGTATGTTAGGATGAAAGCTAGAAAACAGTTGTTAACTTCTTGTGTATGTCCACCATTGAATCTCAACATGATGACAGGCAGGCTGTCGATTGTGCAGGGTGTGCTACTCTATAATGTCAAGTTTAGAGTCAGTCGTTTGATTCGGTGATGATAAACTAAAATGGAAAGCTGACTGGTGAAGATTGACCAGATTCTTCTTGAATTTAAAAGGGTACACAAGCAAAAGTACAATTGACAAATGTTCCAGAACAGCCCAGCGTCTTTTGACACTGTTGTTGTTGTTGTTTTGTTTTGTGGAGACTTGCAGCTTGATTTCTTATGAGAAACTTCCCCAGTCTGATATTGTAGGCACAGAGAGGGATGATTGTAGACACATGCTGATGTGGAAGGGGTGGGAATGGGAGGGAGGGAGGATTTCTTTCTTTGCTGTTTTATGCCAAGTCAGCAACTGAGGTTGTATCAAACACAGCAGGATGTTGGATTTGTCCAAGACCTACTTCTTCTCTGGTCACATCCACTGGAACTATACATTGTCAGACCTAGGGACAGCACTGTTCAGGTGTACCTTATACTTTAGTTATGTTTTAGATGATATTTAAATAATTTGTACTTTAATCCATGCTGTACGTTTCAGCACTTACTTTCGAGAACTCATTACCAGTAATAGTGACAGTTTCGGTGCCGGATCAATCAGTTTTTGAGATGGGGTGCTTGAAATGTTTTGGCCAGGGTTTACAGACTTTGATGTTTTTAAAGTTTAAAACTATTCTGAGGAGCTCTCCTGAAAGATTAATCGTGATTTTGGAAATATTTTCTGATGGTACACTGAAGTTGTGTGTGGGGTGGGTGGGTGGGGCGGGCTTAAGTACACAAAGCACATCGCAGATCCGGCCCTAAATGTGACATATTTTGTATTTTTAAGAAATGAGTAGTTACATGAGAAGTAATAATGAGCACCATTCACCAAATCCAATCGGCTTGAATGTGCTGGGAGCAGAGCACAAAAAGCAGTTTGTCTTGTGATGGGAGATTGCTCACAGCACAGAATTGCTGCAACATCCATTCCCTGTTCTCTTGGAGTTGTCTCTCTTTATTGGAAGAGTTGTCGCTTGCAGTACTTGTGTCTTTAACACTTGTGCAATCTTTTATGCAATTATGCTGCCATCTTCTAGTGCACATAACTGAAAGAGATATTATCAGTATATTAAGCAACTGTTTTCAAAAAGAATATATATTCTCATCAATGTTTTTGTAAAGACCACATTGTGTTGGCTGTGTAGCTGCTTTGTGAATCAAAAATGATAAATATATACATCATCCTTTATTAACGTGTGTTATAGCAATGCTATTGTACTACATGACTTAATGTTCAACTGTAACTGAGAACTTTGTATAGACCAGTAGATGGTTGTCTGAGAACTACACATGTACTGTTAAGGTGGTACAGTGTGTAGGTCTCATGATGAGGAAATATAAGGAAATTAACGATTGGCTATTTTTATAAACCTGTTATTGTTATTGCTGTGGGTTGTACAAACTGACCCAAAATATTTTATAGTGATACCTTCGAGGAAGACTGGGTCGTTGTGTGCTTTTCCTTCACCCCTATCCTGTAAGGCCTGGCTGACAAGTGTCTCAACTGCTCTTGGATCTGTTGTCACGCTGGGTATTAAATTGTAAGTGTGGCCAGGTGTGAATTGTCCATAATTGTGAACATCTCACAGATATGACTTGACCATATAGTTGTCAGCATCTCACAAGTGTGAATTGTCCATAGTTGTCAGATTCCGGCACCAAAGTACATGCTTGCACTTACAGAAGCAGCTAATGTTTTGTAAGAAACAGTTCCATATTGTGTACAATTAAACAGCACACCACTTTTTCAGGTGTAGCTACTGAGAAAGAGGTCCATTTGTCAAATTGTGTGTGTCCGTGTACATGGGGTCTCCCCTGTGGTGTGCCTATGTGCATAATATACGCAATAAAGCTCTAAAATACGCAACAAAATTTCACATTGGAAGTATCCCTATGCAACAAATTTTCACAGAAGAGGTTAGTATATGAAGATGAATTACACTTTGTGTGTGCTGCAAAAAGAACTCACCAAATGCCGGTGTTAGTGACAACTGCTCTCAGGCTCCGTCGTCAAGGTCAACACGGGCCCACCATACTGGAACTTTTACTGTTCTCTCAGTCAATCCAGCTCAAGGCTACTCCTCAAAATGGTTAACCAAAAGTAATAATAATTTTGTAGGCGACCCTGCAGTGACCTTTTCCTGTTATTGAAAATGTTACTGTAAAACTTGAAGCTGAACAGCTGGCTTCAGCACCAAAGAAACTGTGTACATGCCACATGAAATGGCTTTTTTTAAAACCTGGAACCAAGAGTTTAGTTAATTCGTGCTTGAAAATGGTGTAATGTCTTGCAGCATTTATTCCGCTGCAAACGTGAAATTGTCCATGAAAAAAAAAAGAATGGCAACAAATTTGTTGCTGGCTCAGTTACATTTAAAAAGCCAGCCCTTGTAAGGCGTCAACATTAAGCCAAACGCATGCATGCTCAGTGTGTTGAAGAATTTCAGAAGCTGTTAAGAGAAATACCCACTAAAACTAAGCTTACCCTCCCAAGGAGGGAGTACTCTAAACAAAAACTGATGGGGAGGCCTGCATGTAACAGTTCAAAACCAGTTTAGGAAATCCCTGTAATTGGCAGACAACACTGTGTTCCGAAGGCATCAGTCTGCATCCCTTGGTACTGTGTTCCAAAAGCATCAGTTGCATCCCTCTGGCAATTATAATGGTGTTTGCAGCTACCTGCTAACCTGCAGTCCTGCGTGTATCACGCCATAGAACGTGTGTATCATGGCATAGAACGCATCATTCCATAGAACGTGTGTATCATGGCATAGAACGCATCATTCCATAGAACGTGTGTATCATGGCATAGAACGCATCATTCCATAGAACGTGTGTATCATGGCATAGAAAGTATCATTCCATAGAACGTGTGTATCATGGCATAGAACGTATCATTCCATAGAACGTGTGTATCATGGCATAGAACGTATCATTCCATAGAACGTGTGTATCATGGCATAGAACGTATCATTCCATAGAACGTGTGTATCATGGCATAGAACGTATCATTCCATAGAACGTGTGTATCATGGCATAGAACGCATCATTCCATAGAACGTGTGTATCATGGCATAGAACATATCATTCCATAGAACGTGTGTATCATGGCATAGAACGTGTCATTCCATAGAACGTGTGTATCATGGCATAGAACGTGTGTATCATGGCATAGAACGCATCATTCCGTAGAACGTATCATGGCATAGAACGCATCATTCCATAGAACGTGTGTATCATGGCATGGAACGTGTGTATCATGGCATAGAACGTATCATTCCATAGAACGTGTGTATCATGGCATAGAAAGTGTGTATCATGGCATAGAACGTATCATTCCATAGAACGTGTGTATCATGGCATAGAACGTGTGATGGCATAGAACGTATCATTCCGTAGAACGTGTGTATCATGGCATAGAACGCATCATTCCATAGAACGTGCGTATCATGGCATAGAACGTATGTATCATGGCATAGAACGTATCATTCCATAGAACGTGTGTATCATGGCATAGAACGTGTGATGGCATAGAACGTATCATTCCGTAGAACGTGTGTATCATGGCATAGAACGTATCATTCCATAGAACGTGTGTATCATGGCATAGAACGTATCATTCCATAGAACGTGTGTATCATGGCATAGAACGTATCATTCCATAGAACGTGTGTATCATGGCATAGAACGTATTCCATAGAACGTGTGTATCATTCCATAGAACGTGTGTATCATGGCATAGAACGTATCATTCCATAGAACGTGTGTATCATGGCATAGAATGTATCATGGCATAGAACGTGTGCACCTGCCAGACAAAGATTTTCCTAGAAATCGGCGACTCCTATAGCCGGATATTTGTGATTCTTCAGAGCGCGACTGGTTTCAGTTGCCACAGTCATGACAAGCACGCGCACCCGTCGTCTTATTGCGACCGTGTGGTTATGGATCTGCGATGAAAGCAAAGGCAGTGGACCTTGAGCTTCCGTGGCACCCACACAGTTACCATGACACTAGCAGAAAGCTCTTCAAAATCATTTAAATGAGACGTTTAATTTTCACCTTAACATCCCCCTCCCCTTTTAAAAAACCCAGATATTTGGCAGCAGATGTCTGCATGCACTTCAACGTCAACGCACGGCGCGCTGTGTAAGGTGTGGCACTTTGGGATTCACTGCCTGCTTACAGTCACAGCCTGTAAGCTGGATGCGTAAGGTGTTAACTGCCTACTTTAAAAAATGGCCCCCGGGAAACGGACTTCAGACAGTGAACCAGTCGCTTGTGCTGCTGTTGACTTGCAGTACTGATGAGTGATGACGCAGGGAGGTGCTCCGGGAGCGAAATTTTTCCCAATCGAGTTCCAGGCGCACATGCGCAGACCCTACCAAGGCGCTGCTCATGCGCATGCGCGTCTCGGTTGCTAATCACATCAACATATAATTATAGGTCAAGCCGTGGAGCTTGAAAAAGCACAGAAAAACTGGGGCCAATCAAAATATAGTCTTACATAAAATATGCTAATCTCTTAGGGTCACCACCGAAAACGTTGCAGCTTCCTGGAAGATCTTTACTGCCTATACCCCACCCCTACCCTAACCCCACCCCTTAGCCTTCCACTACCCCCCCTCCCGAAACATCCCCCGCCCCCGGAAAGACCTGTGAAATATAGCTCGCCATTTGATTGGCTCCGCTTTTTACACACCCTAAATAGAGCTCGTCATTTGATTGGCTCCAGTGAATTTGAGCTTTTACGTGCTGGTGACCTCTACACAGCGGTAAAGTGAAGAGGCCAATCCGTGGTGACCAATAGCCGAGTGGTAAAGACATTGGCTTTCGCGGTTATGTTGCCAGCTTGCTAGAAGATCGATCCTGATGGATTTCTCAAGACGAAGCACATGACGTACCTCCCATCCCCACACACAGAGGTTTGCCGGTACACGTATAAAACACGCAGTGTGCTTTGTCAGTCCAGTTAACGTTTAATCTGACACAACCAGCTTGCACACACCCGGTGCACATACATCACAGATGAAGATGCAAAAGCATGTCGCTACCTCAGGTATTCTGCTACCATCGGCTGCTGACCAGCCCCGTATTAAATCAACAGGTACTTGGGTTTTTTTTAAATAAAACTCTAATTATGATAGTATGACATCAGCACATCACAGTTCATGAGAAGAGCAACTCGCAAACAAGTCATAAACAACTGTCACAGACACAACCAAGCACAGATAATCAGGCCAGGGAGTGTTGGTGTGCATGCGTGCGTTTTCATGAATCCGTGCGTGAGTGGATTAATCCATGTAGTATGTAAAATGGCGCGTGATGATACATTAGCTGTGTGGCGACGTGTACTTCTCAACTGTGTGAGCACTTAGATCAAGTGATGATCTGGTAACGTGCAGGGTGGGTCCATCAGATCCGTTTCCAGCGAAACGGGTGCTTACATAAGCAAGGTGTGTAAACGTTTGGCCAAACCAGGCATACGGACCACGTGATCTGTGCTGGTCAGACAACACGCATGAGATCGAACGCACAGGACGACCACATGAAATTTTTAAAGAGCGCACGATTTACACCACGTTACAATACACGATGCACAGAAAAACGGAACTGCAAGCAGAAATAGGTGGCTATGGCGCCAAGTGCCGGTGAGACTTCACACACGCAACTGTCACGTTCGCGTCCCTTGCTCTTGTTCACGAAGGCCTTGCTACAATTTTCCTGTCTTTCGCTTTCCACCAAGAGACACATGCGCACCATTTCTTCCAGACGGATTTGTTTAGTGTTATTGCCATGTTAGCCTCGTCAAAACTGTTCACTGCGGCTGCCCACTGTCTCATCGCGCTAAGCTCATAAAAAGTATTTACAATCCTATGCTATATATTAACACCATTCCATGCTATATTCACACCGTCCGTCCTTTGCACTAAACATGCCAGGGGAGGGGATGGAAGGAGGAGCGCAGAGGGGATGGGTAAAAAGAAAGGAGACAAATTTCATTAGGGAAAGGTAATCCTGACAAGCTGTAAGCCAATTCTGTGAATGGAGCGCGACTGTAAACGACACCTATGGACTTGACGGCAGTTACAGCATCACACGGCACTTTATCGAGCTGATAAGTTACAGATGTCGACACAGAACCTGATATCTCCAAAAATAGCTAGATTGAACTGTCCAACACAATAAGCTGCTGGAGACAACTTAGACAACTTACTGGATTGATGATTAAACTGTACAACACAATGACTGACTGGGATAAGGATAGATCTGTCCAACACAATGGTACAATATTGATTCCAGCACAGTGGCGGATACAGACCGGATGAGAGCAGAATGAGCAGGTTACACATAAGCCACGTGACGGCCAGTCTGGACACCAAACAGTTTATTGCAGGTGCACATTCCATGTTCCTTCATCCAAGGGCAGCAAATCTCAATTTTTAAAAAATCGCCCATCTCTTAGATTACCGGTTTTGTGTGAACAAGACGAGCAATGTAAAGCGCATCTGTGGACAATGTTGGTGTAAAGGGTGCGGCTGGTCTGAAAGTCTACAATTTCACTATCTGTGGAACTATATATAAGGACCACATGTAAACACGACTCATCTGCGTGGCAAGGGACTGGTCTTAAAAACTGCGTGTGTAGCTGCGATAAGAGCTGGCTACTTGGTAGATAAACTATAGTGACTAGCGGAATGAATGAGGGAGGCAGGCCTGCCTGTGAGTGAGAGAGGTGTGACTAGTCAAGATAAATTAAGCTACTGCTGCACACGGCCAACCGGTGAATTCATCTTCACAAAAGTTGTATGATATAACGCTGTTATGATATAATCTTAACGCTGCTCATAGCAGTGATACTGGAAAATAACAGCTGGCTAACTGATCTGATAGCTCCGACGGTCTCATGGCGAGCTGTTGCTTTTGCAGAATGGTTTCAAAAAAAGTTTTCCTGCGGTCGTGTGAGTACTTCTGATGCTAACCTTTCATGCAGTCACGTGATTAATTGGGCAAACCATACAGCTTCAGTCACAGGAATGTTGGTCAAGCCAGCTCTCTCGCCCCCCACCCAGATGCCTTCCCCCGGCCATGGAGCAGCGCACATGCCTGGCGCGGACCTGCAGGAGGCACGGTGGCGTGCTGCAGGCCTATTGCTTGCCCTCCCGGTGTCGCACCACCAGCACCGGCACGCTGGCGTGGTGAATGACGTAGTCGCTGACGCTGCCCATGACGGTGCGCCGGAACTTGCCCAGCCCGCGCGTGCCCGTCACGATGTACGTCACGCCCAGCTCGCTGGCGCAGTCGCAGATCGCCTGACCTGGTTTCTCGCCCTCCCGACGCACGAACCTGCCGTTGACCTACAGGCAGACAGACAGGCACATCATCATCATCATCATCATCATCATCATCATCATCATCATCCCCCCCACCACCACCATCGTCGTCGTCGTCGTCGTTGTTGTTGTAATGGGAGATGTGCTGATACTACTGATTCTGACTTTACTCAGCTTCGGCTCGCCGCGCAAGGCCCGCTTACACAAATTATCTGCAGGCGATAAGAGTTTTATACCAGCAACTCGCTATCAAGTTATTTGTCAGGGGAAACTGCTTCGCTTCGTTTGTTCGTCTATTAAAATTATCAGCTTCGTTTAGCTCAGAAGCTCCAAGCTCAAAGCCCGCAACTACCTTAACAATCAAAAGAAAAGATAGCGACTGCTTAAACAACAAAACAGTTACCGGTTCACATATTCGTACACCAGTGAAACAGGTGAAAGATATTTACTCTATTCTAGTGATATTGACACGTCGACATACGTTAATGTCATGAACTTTCACACTCACATGCTGGGGTCAACATTCGTACGATATAAGTTCCCTGGCTGACAAAAATATTCCTTCATTTCATTAAGTCCTGTTAACACTCATTGGGTAGGACAGAAAGACGTATTGACCGGGGTGTGTGTGGGAGGGGGGGTCTAGACAGCAACAGACTGACGAATGGCGCCGACTGTTCGACTGAAGTGCCTGTACGTACCCCAAGAGTCTTCATCTTGATGCTGAACTTGTTTTCTATGTGTTTGATCTTCGCCTCCATCTCTCCCATGAGCTCCTGCACCTTGCCTGGACCTGCAACGTACCAGAAGGGTTCCCCCTGACCCTGTAAGACCACAATAGTTCCCAAGCAACAAGAAACAATAAACAACGCGTGTTCATCTGCAACACATTGTGTTAGCCAGGCATGTTCACCTGCAACGCATGATTGGAAAGTGTTTTACACAGTTTTAAATTTAAAGTTTCCAAGAAAGATAACTATATGTTCGTGACCTGGTCGAAAACCCTTTTTTAATTCTCTCTCCCTCCCATGATACATTTCATTCTGTTCTGTTTGTGCCTACTAGTGGGTAGCTAATGTGTACCAGCGTCTGGGTGCGCGTGTCTGTGTTGCATTGTAGGTGCGCGTAGGTGCGAGTGTGTGCATCTGGAATCACTTCGTAAGAATTGAAGCCTCACAAATCCTATTATTATTGATATTTTTATTAAATCGGAACACAAAACACGGGAAGGCGACGGCGAGAATGGGGAATTAGTCCCGCGGACAGAAGCCATGAGCACTATACAAAGTTGGATCGATCTGTAAGGCAAACACAAGCCTAGTCAGGGCACAGAGGAAGCCAAAATAGCTGTCCCTGGAAAACCAACAGCGCCACCACACGCGATACATTTTAATCATCATATATTATATGAGGTCAGCTAATTCGATCTCGGGTTCCCTGTTATCAGTTCAGCAAGATTTCACTGAAATGAACTTCTGCCAGCCGCGGGCCCGTGACCACTAAAATAACGCGTGTGATTTTGGTTGGTCACGTGACGTATGGCAGACGACTAGCATGGCGGTCAACAGAGGGCGCTCTTTGCATATCCGAGGGACGTTTCACAGCGAAGAGAAAGAGCTGGTTGGGGTTGTAGTACCTCCGTCGCCTCTGGTCACGATCACTGGGTGTTTCCATAGCGCTAAGGTGTTTAGTGCGTTCTCTCGAACTCTTGCCAACAAGTTTCATTTCCAGAGTTTAATGGAATGTCTCCATAACTACAACCTCGCCAGATCGAAATATTTAGCTGCTGCTGAACATATTTTTGTGCCTATAGAATTGGTGGTCGATGGTTACGGAGAGCATTTTCGTCCCAGAGCCAGAATGTGCCAGTGAATAATCACATATAAAAATGCCGCCCGTACATGATATGACGTCACAGACTTCCGCTGGGTCACGGCTGGTTGTGACATATTGAGAATCTGAAGTGAACTGCTTGAAGGAACGACTGGGTGTCCACAGTGCGAGCAGAGACCATGACAGCAAAATGAACCGTATCCTCTTAACTCCTCTACAGATCATAAGTCGACATAGCGAGATGTGTAGACCAGAACTTTACATGGTGAGATGTGTAGACGAGAACTTTACATGGTGAGATGTGTAGACCAGAACTTTACACGGTGAGATGTG
>SMGT01014182.1:45110-55658 GCA_004794575.1 Lanistes nyassanus
CACACACACGCTATATATATATATCCACAGAAATTCTTATATACACATATATATATATACCACTTGCCATCAAATCTTTCTGTTCACCCTCTTGCAGTGGCATTACAGGTCAACAACCAGGAGTACCAAAAGCATCAGGATTTATGTTTACAGAAAATGCACATCTGAGTCACCGTCATAACAAATCCCGTTACTAATGTACTTTAGGACTAGTTTCACATTCTAGATCTTGAAACAATGCTTTATATTGGCACATATTTTCCATAAAATCAAATTCATGACATTATTACATAACAAACAACCGCAGACACTTCAGATGATGAAAAAGGGCGAAAGTGGCATCACAGCAGAAAATGATGTGTCACATTTCCTTGGAGCTTGCACAGTTTATTTTATTTATCCTTTCCCAGACACACGACAGCCTACATGGATATTATGACAGCTATGGGTAAGCTCAGCTCACACACTTAAGGACCAAGATTCAACTCCATCAAGACACCAGAAGCTGCTTACCAGCCTCTTAGGTGTGGGTAGTGCATCTTGGCTGTCTCTGTATTAGCTTGCACTCATTTTCTTCCTGATATGGGGTGGGTTTTTTCCCCCCAGCCTGTATTAGCCCCTAAAATTGATCATGGTGTTGTTCACTTGCTCACTGGCCATTAGTTCCTGCAAGACCCGAGGTCAAGGCTGTTTGAAATACTCTTCATTACCCAAAAAAACCAGCCATGAATTGTACCTGGAAATGCAATGACAGATGAGGGGCTACAGTTTACTGGTCCATGCTGACAGCAAACAGCAGCACACGAAATAAGAATGTCTCTAGATGACCTTTTATTGTCTGGAGGAAGTCAGTATCAGGAATATATTACACTACTTTGAAACAGAAACATTTCTGGACATGCTACAGATGCCCATATTCCTTCCAATCAAAGAAAATCTCACCTTAGCAACAACTTTTCTAGCAAAAAATGTACATGATGACGGCTGAACACTGAAAAATCATTACAGTGACACCATTGGGAGTGGAGTCATTCAGTCTTCATTTCATCAATTATTGGCCTACACACAAGTCAACAGCTATCACAACACTTATAAGCTTAAATAAATTAAGCAAATAAGTTACTCTAAAAACTTCAGATGAAAAGAAACAGCTTAAATACACAAAATAGACATCCAATTCCTGACCAGTCCATGACAAAATGTGAATGAATGTGAACAGTCTGTCACTGCTGACAGCACCCCACTGTCAGCACTGCTTGTGGAGGTTTGTCATCCAGGGACAGTCTGTCATGATTGTGTGCCGCTAGCACCTTCGGCAGGTGACATCCAGCCACCCAGCCACCCAGCCAGCTCTATCAGTACACCTTTCCCATCTATCTAGCTCAGAAGCCGGCCATTGCTAAGCTATGGCTGGCAGGCATGGTCAGTCACATTGGTGCTTGCAGAAATGCTTGCTAGAGGAAACAGCAGCACGCAGCATACACCTGAGACACTATGTGCAGTCTTTATCTACTAAGCAGTAGCTGTTACACCTGCCCAACTTTTGCAGACCTGGATTTCTTTTAGATTTATTCAATCTGATAGGCAGCTGATGCTAAGAAGGACCAAGTCTCCTGTATTTCTACCAGGAAATTTGACAAGAAGTACGATGCACTTCTTGACAGAGCTCTTGCACTAAACACAGCTCCCTAGCATGGTCCACTGCATAGACCTCCCTAGCATGGTCCTTTCATGGGGCACAGCTCCCTAGCATGGTCCATTCACGGGGCACAGCTCCCTAGCATGGTCCACCTTCCACTGCCTTTCCTCAGTAATGATTCTCATCATTGCATCTGTTCTAAGCATTAACATCATTCTAAAAGCATTTGCTCATCTCTGACAGCATACACAATGCTAAAATGTGTGATGTATCTTAAAGACTTCTATCTAAAGTACATTTGTTCACTGTTCTTAAAGGGGAGAAAGTTTTTGTAACTATCGTAATTCATATATTCTTACACTCAACAGATCTTGTATGAATGGAAACTGTTGTTACATAGTCTTGCACTTAACACATCTTGTATGAATTGAAATTGTTTTCACATAAAGAAAGCGCAGAAATCAAAAGACAGTGTTATGTTACAAGATGGCATGGCTGGCAGATCTGAAATACCAGTGACATGAAAATACAAAACATCTGCCAAAGAACCGACTGTCCAACACACACTCAGTCCATCTCCACGTGCGTGCTATTCCCCACCGCGCTGAGAGATTAGACAAGCTTAGATGCTGCTCAGCTTCTGTTGTTCTCCGTGCAAAGCACTGCATGGCACTCCTAACATTAAGGATGATTGCACGAGTCCACGAGGCACAGACCTCCGAGCAGGAAAGAAAATGTGGATCCACCAAGACTAAGAGATCACCATAGGTGGGTTTCCCGTATCTCTCCAATGATGTGGCTAGCCCTTTGTAAAGCCTGAATCAAACAGAACACAAACCTTAAAGAAGTCTTTGCCTAAAATTTAAGGATTTCATGTAGGAATCTAATACCACCATTACCTAGAATTCAGCGTATACCCACAAGAACAATACATTTAATGTGCAAGTCCATGTGCAAGAAATAGCTCTTGGCTAAAACAACTGAGCTAGTCAATTCACTGGAATATTCATTTGGCAGTTTCCAAAATGACTCATAATGAATCACCTAGGTCCTAACCCCTAAAGTGTGAAGCAGATCTTGCCTGTAGCATTTCCGAAGCCTCTTTGCGGCGAGTAGCGATGTGTTCCGACTCCTCTAGCAAGGTTTCGATCTCCTCCTTCTTGTACAGCTGGCTGACCAGCTCACTCTGCAGATTGTCCTTGATGTAGTTGACTAGGAAGTGCATGATGGCCTTGGGTGTGCTGTCCTGGATGTTCTTTCGCACGATCATGAAGTAGGAACGGATCAGACGCTCTACAAGTGCCAAACAAACCCATAAAATAATTACAGACACTATGTGCTTCAAAGCTTAGTGCACACAACACATGCACATGAACACTCAAACACACACCTCCACTCACCCACCACACACAGCCACATACAAACACACACAGTCACATTCAAACACACACAGTCACATTCAAACACGCACAGGCACATTCAAACATGCACAGTCACATTCAAACATGCACAGTCACATTCAAACACACAGTCACATTCAAACACACAGTCACATTCAAACACACACAGTCACATTCAAACACACACAGTCACATTCAAACACGCACAGGCACATTCAAACACACAGTCACATTCAAACATGCACAGGCACATTCAAACACACACACATTCAAACACACACAGTCACATTCAAACACGCACAGGCACATTCAAACACACAGTCACACTCAAACACACACAGTCACATTCAAACACGCACAGGCACATTCAAACACACAGTCACATTCAAACATGCACAGGCACATTCAAACACACAGTCACATTCAAACACACACAGTCACATTCAAACACACACAGTCACATTCAAACACGCACAGTCACATTCAAACATGCACAGTCACATTCAAACACACAGTCACATTCAAACACACACAGTCACATTCAAACACACACAGTCACATTCAAACACAAACAGTCACATTCAAACACAGTCACATTAAAACATGCACAGTCACATTCAAACACACACAGTCACATTCAAACACACAGTCACATTCAAAAACACACAGTCAGATTCAAAAACACACAGTCACATTCAAAAACACACAGTCACATTCAAACACACACAGTCACATTAAAACACGCACAGGCACATTCAAACACACAGTCACATTCAAACATGCACAGGCACATTCAAACACAGTCACATTCAAACACACACAGTCACATTCAAACACACACAGTCACATTCAAACATGCACAGTCACATTCAAACACACAGTCACATTCAAACACACAGGCACAGGAAGCAGACAGAGTCTTACCTATGACCTCACAGTCTCTCTGCTCTCTGGCCGATAGTTTCATCACTGGCTGCTCTGGCTGAACACAAGCAATTTGGCATTTATAGACACACTTATGTCACTCAAAGCCACTACACTAGTAGGCTACATTAACAACCTTGGTTATACAATAACCAGATAAGCTGTATGAAGATATCATGTTAACCCGAGACATGTTCCAAAACTAAGCATTCAGGGATTGTGAAGTTATAAAATGTTCAGTTGCCCAAGAGGCTAGTGACTTCTAAAATTCACTAGCCTCACTAAAATTTCCACTGGCCCAGGATGTCTGCTGTTTTTCTGTACGCCCATCTCGCTCACACACCTTTATTGCTATTTTTTTGGCTGTCAGGTGATGAACAGTGATCTAAAGAAGAGATCTCTGCAGGTAGGATTTTTTTCTTCTTTCTTCTTTTTTACTAGTTAGTTGATAAACAGTGCTCACAAGCAGCTTGAGGGAAAGATTTTGTACGGTCCACTGGGCATGGACTTTTTTTTTTTTTTGCTAATGATCACACGACAAGGAAAAATATCCTGCCAATCTTTTCAACAATGGCAATTACTTCTACAGCAGTCAGCCACCCCCAACAAAAACAAATTAATATGCATATTACTTGATTCAACTAAGTCACACCAAAACACGCGATATAGACAAAGCTGTAGCTCGCACTAATAAATTTATGCTACCCTGTAAAAACCATGTAAAGGCCTTCCCCAATTTTTTAGCAACTAAAAAACCACACAAACAGTACTCACTACTTCTGGTAGAAGATTTATGCCCCCTTTTCTGGAGTGGGAAGGCGAGGGGACAGCACTGTTTGGACCACTGCTGGGTAGAGATGATGTCCCTTGCTCAGATGCTTTGTCAGTACTCACATCCAGCCTACTAGCTCGAATAAAATTGGGGAGTTTCCAAGGGGCTCCATTCAGTTCTTGTGCTGGAACCTGAAAACATTTTGAATTTCTTGTTTTCTTTTGGGAGTGCTCCCTTTTCATCATCACCAAGAAGTTATCATCATATATCCATTCCTCCCAATTTTTTAAAATGTAGGCAACAAATTTTCCACACAATGTTCTCCATCATGGTTTTTTCTACGCTGAAAACGTCTTAAGTTCCTTAATTCTTGACGTTTAGCCCTTTACTCAGCTAGCAGCAACTTTAAAACCGAAAGTTGTTTGTTAAGGGATATAATTGGTATTTTACAATAAAGGAATCATTTCTCTATAGAGTTCCTTCCCTTGGACCAGAAATCAGCTGACTTTTATAGAGTTCTTCGCTCCTGTGCACGGTACCTTGTTAGTTCGGAAGAAGACTTCAGGAAAAATTGCCAATCAGCGTTTCATCAGGATTACAACTATTTCTTTGTGTGCTTGTTGATCCCTTTCATCCTTGATAAACTGGCATTTATAGATAATTTCCACAAGGTATTATGGTATACAAGTGCTGCGAATGTGTTTTGTGTCAATGGAACTTTCTCAAGACTGTGTTTACATTCACTTTGGTTATATAATTCAATGCAGTCTTCCACACAGTATCAGCAACAGATGGATTTCAGGTAGAAAAAGCCTTTTTCCACTTAAATTTATCTTTCCAACAACGTTTGAATTATGTTTCTATCTTTAATATTTTTTGTTGTTGTTGTTTTAACAATTTTTGAAAAATTGCCCCAAACGCTGCGATTTCAGTGACATCACCCATTGTGGACAACATCAAGATTGAATTAATACTGATCTGCATACCTACTTAAAATAGACCTAATATTTTGCTTTTTTGAAAGATAGTTTTGATTGTCTCTGTGTGTGCATGCGTGCTTGTGTGTATGCAAGAAATCTGCTCCCTTACCTTCGTTTCTTCGTTCTGACGTTCCAGAAATGTCTTTGTAAGATTTGATCCAGACGTAGAAATCGGTGGCCTTGGCTCACCGAATCCTCCCTCTGTGAGGGACTTGTGCACCATCTGCGCCTCATTAAAGTCTGGATGTTTAGTATTGATGTACGCCAGTTCTACAGCTACCAAGTTCTCCACCTGTGTGAGAAAGGCCACGCTGGCTATCTTCACATGTATACATTCTGTATATTTACACCCATAACCACCACTTCTCATTCAGTTAGAAACACGAGAACATTTACCATCCCCTTCTTTGAGACCACCACAATAATTAGCTTTGGAATCTGCTCAGATCTCAAGCAGATGTTTTCTATCAATGAAATTAACACCATTTCCATTCTGTTGTATGTCATTGTGTAACACTGCCTACGAGTGCAATATAACATGCTAAGAAAAGATTATCATCACTCAAATGAAAAGAAGATTAAAGAGAAAAACAGGTGACTGCAGCTTGGGGTAATAAAGGTACAACAAAAACCTTAAACCATGTGTCTCAGTGCTTTGGGTTAGTTTACCATAGTGTTTGTAGGTGGAAGTCTTCTCCGTAGCAGGTTTGTGACAACATCCACAATTTTCTCATGAAGCTTGGGAAATCGTAGCATCTCTTGCTGCAATGACATTAGCATGTACAGTACGTTAGTCTGTAGACAAAAACCACGTGCACACATCCAGAAAGACACTTGCCTTCTGTATCCCCATTCTAATAACAGGCTCTCAGCGTTGCACCACATGGCTTGTGGGGAATCTGTGCTGAATGCTTTATGACATGCTGAGGTCCTTGTGGGAAGCCCTGAAGAAAGGGTCCTACCTGAGTGCCACAGTGCTGGATCATGCGCTGCATTTCCTCATGCACAAGCTCCACGCAGCGCAGGCTTGGCTCTTCCAGCCGCCTGATCTGCCGTTTCACTAGCAGCTCAAAAGACACTTCAGGCACAAACAGGGATGGCCGGGGGCCCTGAAAAATGGCAAAAGATACAAGGTTACAAGAATACCTTGCACAAACAGCCTAAACAGTGTATCAGCATGCTTTCCTTTTTTGGGGGGGGGGAGGAGTCCAACGCTCAGTTACTTCTTTATGCTGACAATGACAATGGCTATAACACTAATAATGACAAAGTAATTTTGTGGAAACATCCGCCCTTCACCAACATAAGACAGCACACAATACTGGTCATTTGTCAGCCTGGAACAGATAAAAATATCCACCCTTAACCAACATAAGACAACACATAATACTGGTCATTTGTCAGCCTGGAACAGACAGAAATATCCACCCTTAACCAACATAAGACAACACATAATACTGGTCATTTGTCAGCCTGAAACAGATAAAAATATCCACCCTTCACCAACATAACAGCATGTAATACTGGTCATTTGTCCAACTAGAACAGACAGAAATATGTACAAATTTAAAGTACTGAAATTATCTCTCCATTTCAAACAATGTACAAGGTGCGAGGGGAAAAAAGAGATGGACGCTTACAGTGGCATTTCGAATGGCGGTCAAAATGTCCCTGGTGGTAAGTCCTCCCAGAGGGTCAATGCTTTCCAGAGTTCGGCCAAAGGTTTCATGGAAAATGTAACAGATTCGGGCACCTCCGCATCTGTTGATAAGGTGAAGCCAGTAAAAATATTTCTATGGTTTTGTTCTTAATAACACATCCAACAAACATAAACTTGTACTGTAAATGCTTTTTCTTTTAAAGATATCATATGCATATGCACTGAATTATGTGTGCACATGTAAGTGCATCTATAAACACACATGGGGAAACATCTTTAAACATGCACATGGGGGAATATCTCTACACATGAAAAGGGTGGATTGTCTCTGCAAACATTTATGTCCCTCCCCACCCCCCTTTACTCCACCAACACGCACATCAACACATGCAGGCATGCATACTGTACTCACAGTTCTGTTGTTTCAATGTTTTTGGCTGTGCCCTCAATAGTGTTGCAATAAGCTGAAGCGAACTTTGTGATGATCTGAAGCAGCAGTTGTGCCTGCAAGGTAACATTGGCCCCAAAAATTTTATTTCACACCCTTTGCCAGATGACAATGGTTTCCAGGTTGTCCATCTTCATGACAACGATTCAGTCTGATCAGCAAACCTGCACCCAAGCTGTTTAGTATATCTTAGTAATACGGTAGAACCTCTGTTTTACGACCTTGCAAAAATTGTTTACACGAGGTCTTAAAAATGAGGGGTCTTAAAAGGGATGAGTACAAAAGTTTAAAGTTTTAATATATAGATTTAAAATAAATTCATGAAAAAGGGATGTCACAATGGTGGTTTCATGCAATGCACACATTTACTGTGGCTGCTGTGGCTTCAGGTAATCCAGGACAGTCTGATTTTTCTTTGTTCTTGCTAATTCTGTTCTCCAAGGACAGTGGCTTTTGTTTTTGTTAAAAAAAAGAGAAGAATTTGCATGTGGTATGACTGTAGGCACTGGGCAGATGAGAATTTATGAAAATGGTGGCAGAAATTCTTACAAGCACAGCTGATTTGAATTGAGGAAAAAAACCAATGCCTGTCACACACATTTAAGTGACGGCTTTCGCACCATTGCGACCCAGTAGCACACATTTAACCCATGGCTTGTGGGAATTACGAAGTCTGACAACAATCACTGGCAGTTGCAAGACAGACAAGAATATGAAAATGGCAACGATAATCCTCACCAGAACTTTTTTCGAATATAAAGAACACAAGCAGATATTGTAAAATCTATGTCACATACTTAGGAATAAAATCCTGTTAAACCAACTCTTAAGCCTTGAAAAGCATATTTCAGCACAAATGAAGAAACAAGCACAGGTCGTAAAATTCAGAAAAAGGTGGGTCGTAAACTGGGTAAGGGAGGGGGCCATAAATGGGATGACGTTTATATAGAACAATGTGTCCATCACAAGACCTGAGGCTCGGGAAAGAGGAGTGGTCATAAACAGGAGGTTCGTAAAACAGAGTTTCTAGTGCATCACAAAGATCCATGAACTGATATTGTTATTATCATATACTACCACAACAGATGGTTACAAATCTTTCTCCCCTTTTCTTAACCCTATAAATATATGTGCTTCATCAAACAGAACTGTTAAATGGGATTCATCCTAGCTTGGACAAAAGCAAGTCTAACAATAGTAACAGCTGCATTTTGCAGAGTAAACATGGTGAACTACACACTCTATGTGGCACAGAACATGGCGGAAAACACACTCTACATGGCACAGAACATGCTAGAGATTACCTTGTCATCAACAGGTTCTCCAAAAGAGCTCAGCAGTGACTGGAACTGAGCAATAAGGACATTGATCCGTGTTTTCAGCTCCGGCAGGCAGTCTCTGATATGGTGCATCAGCAGCTTCAGGAAAAACAAAAGATGCCAAAAATGTCGGACTTGAATACAGTGAAACCTGTCTGCAGCAGTCCCTTAAAGTAGTCAGTGGAGACCTCACTGATACACACACCTTAGCCTGGCACCAATCTATTTCCAACACAAACCATAATGTGCAAGTCGAAGAGTGGCAGCCCTAATTGCAATTTCATTTACCAATTCATTTTTTTGCTTACAGATTTGTTTTGAAAAATCAAAACTTTTCATTCAGGGTATTTTGATAATCTACTTTTATTATAAGAAATCAGGATGGATGAGCTACAGCCTTCTTGAAGCAGTAATGCCACACCACCCCAGCAGGTTACTAAACCCTCAATGCCAGCATTCTGCTTTAGTGAGTTTGTGCCTGTGAGGGCCAACCTAAATACAGCTAATACAGTGTACTGACTAAAATCTCATTTACAGGATCAGTTCCAGCTATTAAAAAGAACACTTTTTGCTGGGAAATGTGAAGGGTGCACACCCATTGTAACATAAAATAATGCAAAAGTTAAACGGGTCAAAGTTTCTTTCTGTAACAAAAGTACCAATGACTACTTGCTTCTGCTGATCCTAAAATGGACCCGACTAAATAAATTGTACAAAACAGCCAGCTGTACTTAGCCTGCTAGAGAAACGTTGGAGACAGCTGTACTACCATCTTGGACTACTACAGAAGCAGCCGTGCTATAAAGCCAGACATGCCTGCCCTCAAAGTTGACTTTAAGGAACACTTTCTCCAAAAATCAGGAACAAGGCTAAAATTTCAGGAACTCTCCTGGTCCATTCCTTAATATGATTAGCTGGGAAACACTATCAGCCAATCAAAAAACGAGGTTTTACAGACACTTTGGTAGCAATATTTTCACAGGCGCACGAAAAAGAAAGTTCTGGATGATATTTTTCCGTAACATATTTTGCAGAACACCGACATTTTAGGGCTGTTTTGGGGAACACAAGTCAGAACGGTGAGCATGTCTGCTAATCCTGCCACAGGAACAAATATGCTTATCTTAATACAGACACAGCTGTGCTGATCCTATTTTAAAAATTGAATTCTTCCCGAGACATTTGTAGTTGTGTTGATGGGGACATGCCCACTCCAGATGAAGTAAACATTCTTACTCTGTTTAGCGTCTTTGCAAGATAGGGTGTGCCATTTCTGCTGGCAATGGAGGGGTACTTCTTCTGCAGGAAAGATGCTTCATCTCTTTGGGCATCTTCCATTTCCTGCACAACATTAAAAACCAGGATATAATATTGCCACCTTTAAAAAGGGACCAACAACTACCCCC
>SMGT01014182.1:55756-73951 GCA_004794575.1 Lanistes nyassanus
CCCCCCCAAAAAAAAAAGGTTTGTGAAGTTTGTCAATACAACATCTTGACGTGCTTAAATGCTATATAATAACCACTGCTTGTCATTGGTCTTGCCTGGTCTTGCAGAAGAACCTGGAGTTTGCGATTTCTGTTTCTGTTCAGCTTTAAGTCGAAATCAGACATGAGAAAGTGCACAAACAATGATGCATGAAGCAAGCCCAAAAAAATTGACAATCATCAAACGACAAAAATCCCAAAGACAGAACAAGTGTTTCTTGATCAATAGAGTCACATTCCCAGAATCTTGGCATCTCCTTTGGGAAATACACATGCATTTTCCAAATTCTGCAAAGTATACATTAATACTGCTCATGGCAGAAAAAATGACATCAAAAGCACACAGAGAAAATACTCAGCAAGCAATCACTCTTAGATTTTGTTCCAAAGATGACACTAGAAGATGGTGAACACTAGGCTATTCGAGGAAAAGCAATGTTCGCCGAAATGATGAAACCAAATCTGTCAATAATTACCACAGACAGTGTTACCAAAATCATCAGCCCTTTCCAGCAAGCAAGGCAGCATGAGAATATTCATGTGGAAAGACCAAGACAACTGCCATCATCAAGGAGATGGCAACACACGTTTAAAGAAAACAAGTAAGGAATTACGCTTTTTCCCATCATTGCAGCTAAGGAGAAAATCGACTGCTGCTGTGCTTTTTCAAAAAAATCGCGTCACTAAAGCTTTTAGATCGCTTTATTATATCCTTGTATATATGAATAAGGGAGGGAAGTCTCATTCTTAAGTTGGTTCTAGAAACTCTGGGAAATGCAACCTTTATCACAGACTGATAGGGCAAGAATTCTGACAAATACACTAAGTGCACCTCACTGAATCCTACACTGTATAACAGATGGACTCAGCAGGTGGTAATCTGCAGCCACCAAATCTTGCAATAACCTGTTCATCTTACTTTTGGTTTTTTGTGTGTGTGTGTCTATGCAAATAATCAATAGCAACAGACAAAAGCTCACCTTCTTATTATTAATGTCAGCTTGGCTGCGATTAACAACGCCTATAATCCCAAGTTTGACAGGGATAACTCGCCCACACAAGACCTCCATAGCATCCGTGCCAGCATCCATGAGGTCCAGCTTTGTGATTACTGCTAGTGTGCGACGCCCTGACACACAATATTTTTGAAGGTCAGACAGTGTTCTGCATCGAACCATTCAAACTGAAATGCAGGTGACAAAATTATTCCCAACACTCTGTACTAGCGGCTCCTTTCTCCTTGCAATTACCCATCATGATCATGAGTTGATCACAGAGTAGAACACTGTATGCTGTATCTAGCAACTGGCATCACTTATATGTCAAATGCAAAGAAAAGGACCTGCCATTCGTGACAAGAAAAGGAGAGAAAATAAACGGAAGGAGGGAAGTAACAGATACAAGAAGTCAAACTGGGGATCTTCACATCCAAACTTAGATTAATCTTGTTAGCTTTATCCTTTTTTTTTTAAATTCCCACTGAACTAGAAAGCACCAAGACAAGCACATGCTGAACATACCATCAGGGTCCACTTCGCGGGCCAACTTAAGGGCCTCAGAGGTAGCAAAGTCTGTGTTAGCGGCAGTCACCGCCAGTATGACAGAGTTTGGGTTGGTGGTGTAATGAAGGCAAAGATCTCGAATCTGCATTTCAATATCAGGAGGCTGGTCACCAACGGGAACTTTCGTCATCCCAGGTAAGTCAATCAGCGTCAAGTTCACAACATGAGGAGAGAAAATCTTGATGTTGATGGGCTCTGGGCATATTCCCTGCAAAGGAAGAACACAATAATTTGTTCACTGTTTACATGTGACTCAAACAATATATATTAAAAAACTGAACAAAACCATACCCTCAACCCCCACCCCCTTTTCTGCCAAGGCTTGTTAATCCCCAGCCACTGAAAACAATCACAGAATGACTGCTCAGTCTGATATTAATGTTAATGTTGTTGCAAATGTGTCATTTAACAAGAAACAAACCTTGTTTGTTCCAGACATGCGTTCTGTCTCGCGTTCAATCTCTTTCCGTACTTCCTCAAAATCAGTGTAGACTTTTTCTTTTGTATGAAGGAATTTTGCCCATTCCTCAGCAGTGATGAACTCTTTGAGAAACACAATCAGAAAGGCAAGATAACCTTGGAACACACACGCACACTGTAGAATAATTTTGATAGTCACTGACAAAGCTAAAACCTCTATAAATAAAATCAGAAATTTCATTCTACTAGTGCTCACAAACCACCATTCACCATATCACAAAATACAGCATTGTGATATTATGCTGGACCTAGCTGTCCTGCAAAAGGATTTTTAACCAGCTATAAGTGGACAGAGATATCTGAAGGATCTTATACCAGCCTGTCCCAGGAGGGATACACGGAAATGATGATGATGATGATGATGATGATAACGATGTCTGATTGCCCCTAACCATGATTGTAAATATTATCTAGTGACTCACTGCCATCCTGTGTGTGTGACTCTCTGTCATTTCTGCCAACATGTACAAGCTGTAGAATGGCTGGACGTCGTGTGACAATGCCTGTCCCTCGAGGCAAGAAGTCTTTTCCCACCAGGCTCTCGATCACAGAACTTTTGCCTGAACTCTGTAAGCATGTGAATGGCAGCTGAGCACATTTTCAATGCAAAAGCAAAAACTTTCTTACATAATGATAATGCTTTCAAAAAGTATGGTATGATTTGTTTACATTTCAGCACTGACAGTACTTATCACAAACTTCTAAATGAAATGTTACTAAACAAACAATAAACATCTTTTTGCCCTCGCTGTAGTTTTGTTGCTTAGTAAAGAATTATAGGTTGTGAACAAAGTTCATAAAACACTTGGGAATAAGGAGTATCAAGACATTTCCCCCCCCCCCCTCTTTTAATGTGAAAAATTTTCTAACCAGAAAAAGGTGCATACAACTTTGTCAAACTTACTCACTGTATGCAAGGCCATATTTGGGAAAGTTGAGAGCATATTCATTCGGTTAAGAAATATTTTGCTCTAATGCATGTGATGTACCATTTCCAAATAAGAGAGTTGGCAGTTGGGGAAAGGAGATGGAAGAACTGTTTGCATGTGTTAATGTTCATGTATTTGATGTTGTCTTCTGTATTCATTCTCTTCTGCATGTTTTTTAAGACTCATTTAAGCTGTAGCCAGTTATAAATCTTATTTTTGAAAAACGACTCTTGTTTTCGAAAAATGACGACAGACATAGCATAGCAACAATAGTTTCTATTCACGCTCATAGAAAATACCTCTCTGGAAAAAAAGAATGATACTGATGATTGTAAAGATCTTAGGAGGTCAAAGAAACGCGGAAGTAAGAACATAGAAAATAAAATGACAAATGCACTTTCCTAAATACTCAAATGTAATTCTACGATTGCTACAGCATAAAAATGCATAATGAAATAGCCCATAGGATTGCCGTCAGCTTCTAAATATTCCAGTAGCTCAGTTTTGACTTGCTAGTTTTCTTGTTTTACCAGCGGCGAATACTAATGACGTTGTACCTGATTTCCTATGACAACAATTTGGGGGAGTTGTATTGCTTCCGAACCCACAGTGTTGAACACATCTTGAAGCTTATTTATGACAGGAATCAACCCTTCCATGTTCACGTCCCACCTGTCTTGCCGTGACCGAGAAAGGTTAGCGGTCCATATACTAATCTGATTTATCCAAAGGGAGTACAATCTTCATATTGTCAAATTCTGAATTTGTTTGAGAAATCTGAAATTACGTCAGGCAGCTTGCTAGGGGTCAGTAGATTGTATTAACATATAAGTAGTATAACTAATATTGTTATTAAATCATAGTTTATGAAAATCCAGCATGACGTAAATGCGATGTGCTGTATTCCTAAAAATGTTCTCATCCTTAAACTGCCGAAGTTCCGGGGAGGTAATCAAGGCATAACCAGTCGGTTTGTTGGGGCAAACGTTTTGTGTCACAACGGTTGTTACCTTCCTTACACCGTCGTCCCTTCAATTTATGTCGTTTCTTTTCTTCTGTATCACATTGTTTCTACTTCTATATTTCCTTCCTGGGAATCTCTGTGCAATAATAATTTCACCCATCGATTTCAGGCCAAGTGGACACGATCCATGATGATTACATTAAGCACGATCAGACGATGCCTATAAAAAATCTAATCAGTGTCGCAGACTCACAAACATGAATTTTGTTCCCAGAATAAAGCAGGCAATTTGTTGCAGTACTTTATACTTCAAAAACTAAACTGAATCCCAGGGCCATGTTTATTATTACTTTTTTTTGGTGTTTCTAAATTTCCTAGCAAGAGTTTAATTTTTCATGCCAAGATCATGTCATGATATATAGGTTTGCCACACCGCAACTTCCAGAAGCACCTTAAAGAATACCTCATTTCCTGCCAAAAAGACTCAGGTTTTCTGTCTCAAAGTCTGTAATGTTGCTTATGCTACGATAACCCATAGGTAAAGAGAAAAACAGGTGACTGGCTTGGGGTAATAAAGGTAAAACAAAAGGAACTTAGCCAAGCAAGAGTTAGACAAGTCAACTTTTCGGGGCATGGCCCCTTCTTCAGGATGGCACAGATAACAAATAAAGATAACTTAGCTGACAAGGACGTTGATCATACACAGTCTATGTACAGGAAGAGAATGTGGGAGACAGAGCCTAGGAAGCAGAGCGTGTCAGTGGGGAGGAGAAATACAGCCAATAGAAAGGCGTGTGCCATCAGGACTAGTGAAAGGGATGGGCAGAGGGTAAGGGAAAAGAGGTGTGGGGGTGGTTACAAAGGGAGACAGGAGAGGGGGAAGAGGAGATGAAAATGGGTGGAAGAGAAGTTAATGTTTTAAGTCAAGTCCTGTGGGGGCCATAGTGCTGAAAAAAGGATTCGTGATTCTATTCACTCATGTCTGTTGTTTCAACAAAACCTTACACCATGTGTCTCAGTGCTTTGGGTTAGTTTACCATAGTGTTTGTAGGTGGAAGTCTTCTCCGTAGCAGGTTTGTGAAAACATCCACAATTTTCTCATGAAGCTTGGGAAATCGTAGCATCTCTTGCTGTTACGAAGGGAGACAGGAGGGGAGGGAGGGGAGAGGAAAATGGGTGGAAGAGAAAATGTTTTAAGTCCTGTGGGGGTCATAGTGCCAAAGAGGGAGATGTAATGGGACTCCATGCTGTTGCAATCTATAGAGTCTCCAGAATTTTGCCAGAATGCACAGATTTTCGAGTTGTCTAGAGTGTGTGGTGGAATGTTAAAGTGTCTTGCAACTGGGGGGTTTCTCTTGTGTCTTGTGTCCTTGAAACGGTCATTGAGAGTGCGCTCAGTCTCGCCGATGTAGAGCAGAGTAGGGCAGATGGTACATGAGATGGCATAGATGTTTTTGTTAGTGCTGGTGAAATGGTGCTTGATGTTGAAGGTGGTTTTTGAAGTGTGGAGGTGCTGAGGTATGTGTGACAAGGGGCATTCCATGGGGTGTTACCAGGGGGTAGAGAGGAGGGGGTGGGTGTACTGAGTTTGGGATGAACTAAAAAGTCACGTAGGTTCTTGTCCCGTCGAGATGCCAGGAGTGGGGGTAGACTAAAGCGATGGGGTTCAGATTTTGAATGTAGGTGCCAGTTGGAAAGGAGGATTCTGCGTACAGGAAGGTTGTGGTGGTGGTGGTGGTTAGTACAGTGATGGGCTGAGGCTTGACGTGTTTGGTGTTGTGGGTGGGCTGGAGTGTGAGTGTGTGGTGTGGAAGAGGCTTTGTTATTCATGTCTGCCCTGACTTAACTGTTGCCGTGACGTAACACTTAACTATGACTAGGGTGATCTGCTTGTCTCTGTGCTGGTTTACAAAGTGTGACCTCTCATCACTACAGGCACTAATGACCAAGCACTCACGACCATTCAAGTACAACTCACTGTAGACACACTGTTCCAACCACTTAACAAGGATGTAACACACTACAGCACATGCACACAGAAAGCAAACACGGTAATTCTCATGGACCCAAAAATATATGCAAACAATGCACACAGCAATGATACACATAAGTTCCAAAGCAAGGTGATGATAGAAAGTTGCAACCTATGAAAAAAAAGTGAATGCTAGTAACACCCAGACCTATTTATCACTGGCCTATGCTAGCGCTAGACACAGAGCTGTCCTAAAGGCTAGTGAAACACAGAAAAGAAATCTTCAAAATTCAAACCTGGAAAAGTACCCAGAAAGAAACTTTTAACATTCATATCCTGGACCGAGCGACCCAGCCACTTATCAGCGTCAGCTTGACTGCACATAATTCACCCCTACACAGCAACTACTTTGATCTTAAAAGGTAACCACTAAAATTCTGTGTTCAAGTTAGCTAGTGTGACCTATGGAAGCTTCCCATAGGTTGTATTGGAATCATTTTTCTCAACTGAAAATTACAGATGTAGTGATGTTTAACTTAATAAAAGATCCAGAATTGTCACCAGGTCTTAAATAAATGCCTGGCACTGCATAAAAAATGCAGACGGATCATGAAGGTGACTTGTCTTGCACTGTTGCAGAGAATTCTTTAGCCTGGATGGTTGTATACCTGAGGTCACTCCAAATTGCGGAGGACAAGAGATTACTAACAAAATATGTCTTTATTAAACTTGCTTTACTGGACTGAAGACAATGCTGTAAACAGTGATCCAAGCCACTGATAAAAACGGATGATATCAGCTGAAATATACATTCACATGATGATGCAGTTTCAGATACAAAAGTGTTTCTTTTGTTGTTTAAGTTGGCATGTCCTGCTGCCTGATTGCATTAGCCCTTGCACATCTTGGATCAGCATGGTCTGTGCACTAGGGCCAGGGCAGCCTTCGTTTTCGATGGTGGAGTCATGGTCTGTGCACCAGGGCCAGGGCCGCCTTCGTTTTCGATGGTGGAGTCAGGAGAGAAACATAAACTGACTTCAAGAATTTTATTATTTGTGCCCAGCTTAGGCACTGCCATATTCAGTGAGCAAAATTATGTGCAAACCACATTACAATATTCAGAAACCATGACGGGCATCTTCTAATACAACTGCAGATTAGTAGTTACCAATTTGTTTTAAAATGAAAAATTACAAAAAAAGCTTTGCAACAATCAAATAACCAAACAGCTGAATAAGGTACAGATTTTTTTAAAAAGGAAACTGCATCTTCCTTTAGGAACTGTACGTCTGCAAAGATATCATTCCTATATAGTTTAGGTAATAGTTCTGATGATGCATGTGGTGGATAGGAGTGCTTGGTGCATATGTGTATGTGCATGCAAAAAGGATTAGGAGAAACTTTAATATTGCTAACTATAAATCTCTCGTGAGAACTAATGCACCTGAAGTGTCAAAAGGCATCATAATGTAAGACATCAATTCAAATTATTCTCAGGCAGTACTCATCTAGGCTAGCAAACGTGAAAAATACTTTAATCAGAATGTTGGTTACTTAATGTGTTTTGTTGATCGTCCAGCAAATCTGTGAACACCACCAAAACTGTCATTTACCTAAGCTATTCTTTGGGATAATTCACAAATTTAGTATTTCCCCAAGTGGAAAATGAATGGACTTCCAAATGAATGTGCAGCATTGTTTTTATGGCACAGTACCCATGTCTGCTGAGGAAACACAGGATATTTGTCTTTACAAAGCAGTGGGTTTCATTCTTTTTATACACACACAGCTGTTGAACTGTTTCGGCACAGGTGTGAACACAGGAGTTGTTTCCCTTGTACTATGACCTTATGCTCTGTGCTCACCATGATCTTGACCTACACTTGCAAATAAATCTCCAGTCCCAGAAAAAAATCTTATCACAGAACTGAGAAAATCTATACCATAATTGATTCTTGCATCCACTTCTTGCGGCTGCACATATGTCCTCATGCGTGCAAGCACACAAACAGCACAGTGGATATTCATGAATAAGGCACACGCTTATTGTCACACCAGTTATTGAAACGTCAGTTATGTGTTCAGATGGTAGCACTGAGTCAGTGTTGTCCAGTTCTGTGCTTTTTATAACAGAGGAAAAGAATCCTGATGCACAGGCAACAGCATACATCACAGACCATCATGGTATGAAATATGCAAGTTACTTTATCGCTTCTCTTAAAACATTAAAAGCATGCATCTGGTCAGCCCGAACAAGAGCTTCTGCCAGACGCCTGCCATCTGGCACTCCATTTTCTTGCTGGTTCCATATCTGCAAGAGTTGTAGCACTACCTCTTTCAGCCCATCCACATGAAACTGCAAGTGCGTTTCGTCAATCAGAGCATCTGATAATCCAAGAAATCTGAACACCCTCCTCCATCCCAGTTCAAATTCACCTGAGATTTTTACCAAGACTTGGCTGCTCACAACCACATATCCTGCAGGCAAAGCCTCTAACGCTTGCTTGACTTTCAGCTCAGCAGATTTAAGTTTGCTGGTAGTATCGGCCTGGCTGTCCTGTACTGGATACCCTGCGCTCTGTCCAACTTGCTGTCCTGCGATTGTATGGCCCCGTGGACTGCTCGCAGTCGATCTCTTGGTCTTGTCAGTACTTCCGCTGGGCGCTGGCCTGTTCGCCAGCTGTTTGTGCTTTAGATGTTTCCTGTGTCTTTTACCTGAGTCGCTGTCACTTGAGGAATCAGACCAGGAGGACGAACTATCACTGCTATCGTAGTTAGGGTCTCTGTAAGTCGTTATTGTGTTCTTAGCTCCAACACTCACATTGCCTTTGATTGAGCCGATGTTAACGTTGATGCGAGAGCCGGAGGTTGTTAACACAATATTGGCACTATCAGAAGGCATATTAAAGCCTGCCGGATTGGCGAACATGTTTCCACCACGTTTATTGTCAGTGGAATTCGCCCCAACCTTTTCATGTGATCTCCCTTGGCTCATTGTCGCAGATCTGCCTGAAGCCGCCATCTTCGCTACCTAATGTGGATATTCCCGATATCTAAATATAGATTCTACGTCACTCAACATTTCATTTACTAGAGTGGTCTCGTAGAGTGAAATGGGGAAAATTGGTATTCAATTCACGAATAAACAAAGGAGATATATTTGTAAACACTGAATTTCAGCAGCATGCATAAATTAAAGAAGATGTCCTCCCGTGGTGGTCTGGATAGACTAGTTTTTGTGCTTTAGCAAAGCGCAGCAAAATAGGGGAGACTATCCTTACTCTCTCTCTAATGCATGGCTGGGTGCAGTAATAGTAAAACGTGTTAATATTCTATAAAGTATGAGCATGTTCCATTCGCAAAGAGAGATTTCTGTCAGTCTGTCCAATCGACTTCTCTTCCTCTTCCCATGAGAGAGAGGGGAGCTGGTGATGTGAGCGATCATCATATTAAATACTTTAAATAAAGTGAACGCGCTGTCACGATTTCACAATATATCTGACAAATGTATAAGGGTGCTGTATTGCCATAGCATCTATACATTGGATTAGATTTAGCCTCGAAATTTGAAGCTGTATATATAATATGTTAATATATGCCTGTAAATTTATGCTATAATTCTAATCGAGACTCTAACGACACTGGTCTGAAAACTATAAAAGAAAAACAAGTGACTGCCGCTTGGAGGAAAATCCAAATTAAATATAAAAACAAGGGAACTGGACCAAGCGATCCTAGCATAAACGAATAACGTACGTAAAAGCGTGCATGCAGCACCCATACACAAACAAACTCAGACAGACCTGCATGCACTTAAGTGCTTGCGCAAAGACATAAAAGAGGGTGGGGGAAATTTGTTACTGGACTCGTTAATAAACACACTATATTTTCGAAAACTGCCATTTAATATGTAATGTCCTTATGCACTTTATAATGAGCATACTATACATATTTATGAAAAAAGTCAGTGCTGATGTATCATCCATATGTATTAATAAATACGTACATATGAATTGTGTCAGTCCTGATGTATTGTGCATTTATATATTAATGAGCGCACTATATATTTATGTAAACTGTCAGTGTTGGTGCACTGTGCATATGTATTAATGAAAACAGTATATTTGTTCATTTATGTAAAGGATTAGTGTTGATGTACCATGCGTACGTTTTAAAGAGCACACACACACACACAGTAAACTGTCAATGTTAATGTACCTTATATGTATCAACAAGCACACTATACATGTATAATCATGTAAACTGTCACTTTCGTATACCATGCATGCATAATACATGAACAGTGCAACTCGCGGTGATTTTGCACAAGGTGGCCAGTGCGACGAGGCAGTTTGATTAACTCAAGTAAATAATCCTCGACCACTCCTGGCTTCAAACCGGCATCCTTCACACGCTATACTCCACACCTGTACCCGCAGAGCTATCCAGGGCCCAAAGTACGTTCCCACGTTTTTCTGGCTCGTGCTTCTGACGTAACGCGTTCCGCCCTCTTCATTTCCCGTCGGCCTCGCCAAAGGCGCGCGGCCTTCAAGTGCACATGGGGCAGTAACTGTGGAGCATCATGGGCGGCCCTGGCTGGAACTGGCCTCGCTGCGCCTTCTGGCTCCCGTCACAGCAAGCACCAGGTGCAGTGACGTCACGTGCCTGCTTGCCGTCCAAGTGGCCCACGCACCGCGCTGTCTTCGTCACGCCCTGCGGCGCGACTTCTGAACGGGCGTACCGTGACCTGGGGCCGTGTCTCCGAACTCTGCTCACGTTCGTCATCGCGACACAAACGCACTCGGCATCTCCGCGTTGGTAAACAAAGCTAGACGTATTTCTGGAGTATGGTCTTTTAAAACGGGCGGTCGACGATGCTATTTTTATCCTGATGGGAACCGTTAACATCAGCCAGGCGTGCGGTAGTGCCAGGAGGCGAGGCGTGCAAAGATCGCACCGTTCATCTTCACCCTAGTGCATCGCTTTTTTTGTGAGCTATAAATAGCATGCTGCCATATGCATCAAACTCTACCATGCAAGCTCGTGTAACGTGGAGTTATGACTACCACAGACAGCTCGGCATCCCTGATGCCCACTTGGATCTTAGGGAAATAATTTGTTCAGAGGCAGGACTTCCGTCTGTTCAGTGCGCTGCAAGAATTCATTAATGCTTTTGATAAGTAGAAATAGTGTTCAATAGTTTCTTACTGTGTCTGAAGTGGGGGTGGACCTTATTTGTCTCTAAGGATTCATCTCCTCTCAAATTATCGTTTCAAGTTATCAAAAGCGGGGGATGTCACTGTCACATGTCACTCCTAGGTTGACACCTGTCACTCCTAGGTAAGCCTGTTTGCCCCTCTCTTTCTCGACACCGGGTAGGTGGACGCAATGTGGGTAGCTGCTCTAGGCCGGCCAGTACCGGTTTAATCGAGCTTAAGGCGTCAGGGCACATACTATTTAACCTGGGAAAGATGGCAGATAGACACACAATCAGACAGAGAGACAAAGGAGAGATGAAGTAGGAAGACCAAGAGAAGCTGACACGTGTAGACCCACGGACCTCTGCCCCTCGCCATCTTAGCCGTTGGAAGAGTAGCTCCAGTTCTCACGCTGAATACACTGGAAGTATTTCGCCGACACGTCAATGAACAGACGCGTAAGTGACTGCTGGATGCGCCTTATAAGTTAAGGACTGCTCTTACTGTCGTGGTATTGTCTCTGTCGTGTCTAGGGGTATGGCGCTTATGTGTTTTACTCGTCTGCTCGCTGACTAGAGTTATCACAACATAAAAATGTGTCAAGAAGGGGGAAACTAACACTGCAATCGCTGTCTAATTTAATCAATTTCCAATCGGCTCAAGCCCCCACCCCCTTGCTTGTCACGCGCACAACTTAATAAAAGAGGGCAGCGATAATACACTATTCTATTTATTTACAGTTACAACAGAATATTTCACTACACAAGGAATGATGCTCCAACATACATCTACTGACATGTAGAACAATCACTCGCACTCTCATACATTCATCCCAGCGCTATACGTATCCACACGCACACGTTATTGACCGGGTTATGAATTTTACCGTACCGATACTTCCCTTCGGTAAACACAAGAAAACTTAATCCTTTTCGTACTAAAACCTCTCTGAATATGACGTCACGTCGACGTCTTAACCCACAATCAGATCGACCGACGATCACACAAGAAATAACCGTTTCTACAAACCGACAAATCAACAAGTTTGATTTACTATCGTCTAAGTTTGTTCCTCTAGCTTTTGAGCTACGGTCGTGTCCTACACTGTACGTAAACTCACTTTCACGATGCTGGATAGGAATACCGCAGACGCCACGTCTCTCAGCTCCACAATCACAACACCGGTCCAAAATGCCCAAGTTCCTTTCCTTTCCTGTTGCAGAAGCACTGCTGGTTCTCTGTCCATGTCGTGGATAATGCCTGCACTCGTCTGTAATACCTTCGTCCTTCAGCATACGGCAATCGGCACTCGGCAATCGGCATTTCACATTTCGGCCCTTAACATTTGCGGTCGGGCGCCTATATAGCCCTGAGCGCGGACTTGCCAGAAAAACGCGAATGGGCTTTCTACCCGTTCTAGGTGGTAGGCTGTAGCCCGGAGTGTTATTCGCCCCCACCTCGCAGCCGACCCCCTCTCAGGGTGACGGGTCAACCGAGGGACGGGGTGCGGGTTCCCCTCGCTCTCAGCCGGCTACCTTCCCCGCTCCACCGCGCGGTCTCTCCTGGCTGTTTTGGCGAGCCAATTGGGTCGGCCGTAACAATTTGCTCTACCTCCTGATTGGGTAGGCAACTAGACGCCGGAAAAATCACAACACTTACCATAAACTTATCTTAGAGTCTGGGACTCGGGTTGATTTAAGATAGGTGGTTTTATCCTGCCGGAGACAGGAGACGTTAAGCTAGTGGCCGATCGTATGCCAAAAGGGGAGGTAGAGGAAGTGCTGGTCGTGGAAGTGTCATAGCTTCATTGTTGGTCGTTGAATAGCTTTAGAATTGTGTGTCGCAGAAGTAGTTGTTTCATTAGTGACGAGAGTAGGAGCTCTATTGTCGGTCACTTACTGTATTTGTGTATAGAGCAGGATCATGGTCCGTTTTGCAGTTTGATTTCTCCTCTGGAGTTTGATTATCTTCTTTGTCTGATACCACGTGGTATGACGTAATCAGGCAGCGTCTTACCCTAGACACGAGCACGGTGATTCTTTGTAAATAATCTGTAGATATTTTTGATGTTGTCGAGTCAGTTAGTGTTTGAAATATATGTTGAATAACGGTTCGCTACAGTTGTGTCTTTTACGAGGGTGGGGGCTCTTGAGCTAGTAGTGTTTTGCCTGTGTGAGACTGAGCGAACGTGTCAGAGTATGAGAATCTTTTCCCTCGGTAGATTTCTCTAGTTATTCTCATTATTTCATAGAGACGTCACCCTTTGGTGTAGAAACCATTGACCTGAGGCAGTAAAGGTTTTGGTGACGATTGCTCAATTAAATCTACATTTACGAGATCACCATTAAAGTTTGTTCAGTAATTCTGAGAAGTCGAGTCCAGTAAGTTAAGGTACGGCTCGGCATGTCACAGTCACGTGATCGCTAGCTGGTGGATGGAAGCTGCATTTCCAAAACTTTTTGTTTTGGAGGTGGGGTGGGGGGTAATTAACGTTTGACAAACATTTAAGCAACTTCTTCTCACAACAATTTTGTAAGTTCTTGTTTCTTACCTGCTTGAAGAATGTCCACATAAAACTTGAATGGAGGTTCAAAACGCAAAAAGTAAATACAAATATTTAAAATAACGAAACATCTTTTGTATACCAAAGGAAGACCCGAGCCATACGCAGTTTACGGACAGGATCTAATCACTGTTGTTGTAACTGTTGTAGCTTGTTTCTTGCTGTTTTACAACCGTTCAGCAGAAAAGCTGCAGTCACGGCAATCAGCGGGCACTGCAGCACACTGTATGTCTCCGCGACTATTGTCAACATTTAAGGACAGAACCCTTGTTAGTTTATAGTTTCAAATCTGGTCTCCGTGTGGAGCACAGAGCCTCGACAGATCACACTTCTCTGCCAGCGGGGTGTGTTGTTCGGGTGATAATATGCTATGCCTAGTGTGTCACACGACTATTACTGATGCTAGCGCCTACACCTCTCTCTCACTCTTGCTGTCAAACAGTACGTCCCCATTTAACTCTATCCCCTCTCCTCTGCCACTCATTTGCTCGCTCGCTCAGTTTTACATCTTCATGTACGTGTACAAATGCACTTACGTCATCAGTACCATGCAACAGAAACATTGACGTCACAAAGTCACTTTCGCCTCGACAGCAAACTTATGTACACAGATCAACACTAGTCCTGAAAATATCAAGGCAGGTCATATCGGTATGTAAGGATCAGCTTTAGAGTCAGACAATCTGCCGAGAGATGTCGAGGCCTTCGACAGGTCTGGAGGCGTAGAAAAAGTCGGTGACGTTTCTGTCATCGTCTGGCGGCATGCGTCTCTTTCGGTACAGTCGCCCCACGGAACTTCCGCTTTTAATTCAAGCTGTGCTGCTGCCCCACCCCCACCCCATCTCTCGGCAGTCGTCACCCAAATAATCTTTTAATGCCAGCCTTCTCCTGTTCAGACTGCTCATATAAGCTGTCCAAATTCAATATGTGGGTAGATGATGCTAATGTACTGAAGAAGTTGCTAGGCAACGCCTGAGAATTCGATAAGAGCAACTAGCGACATCCTCGTGGGCTTTGCTTACGTCAGCAATGGGGGCGACCACGAAGCCTGTCGATCGTCTCTTGTTTCACGGCCGGAAGGTGGTGCTGTGTAAAAGGCCATAGCTGGCAGTTGGCCATCTCCCTCCCCCATGGCACTTGTTCTGGTGCGACGATCGTCAGACTGAAGACAAGTACGGCATGACGGTCGCGACAGGATGCTGCTTGTCCTCAGAAGACGCTGTGCAGCTGTCATCCCGAAACCCTTGTGTGACAGTCATCACGGATGATGTGCATGAAAAGGGGGCAGCATATCTGTCCTCTTTCCGCGATCCATCACTTGCTGACTTCAGTCTTCAGACTGTCCCGGTTCTTCGAGCCGTGTTCTACTGAAACATCGGGTAACTTCGGGAAGTTTGAACATCCCAAAGTGAAAAATGGGACATCGGGAAGCGCCCGAACGGGGTTCAGTGCCTTTCTCTGGTCGTGTTGTGCCATATTCTGTAAAATCATTCGCGTCAGCGGTGGGGTAAATATGCTTGCTGTACTTTGAACGTAAAAATTAAAGGTCGCCCAGTGGTTAAACATGCACTGTGGTCTTAGCATGCAGGCAGTCCGATCTAAACAGGTAACTCAGACAACATATTGGACTGACATCGAAGATTGCGTCATATACACTGATATTACACTGATATTACACTGATATTACACTGATATTACTTGATTAACTGCAGGCGGACGTTCCCATACAGTTCAACAGTTTGAGAACAAAACTGTTAGTAGTGGGTAGGGTTGATAGCAGGAAATATATTTGCACGGAGATAGGGATTATCACTATATCTATCGACAGAGATGAGAAACAAGGTAGTTTTACAGTCAAATGTCCGTGGGTAAAGGTAGGCTATAAGCTAGATGTAATACTGCCTTAATGAACAATTAAGTACAGTCGAATCCGGTTAATCGGACCACATCGGGACGCGATGATTTTGGTCCTAATAATCGGCTGGTCCGATTACACGAACATGCCCTATATTACAGTTAAGACGGGACGTGCTGTACGTAAAATACAGTGTATTAAAATGTCATTATGACCTTTATTGTGCGGCACACACGTTTGGCGAACATAAAACAAGAACTACAGTCGAATTTTGTTTATTGAAAAATAAATTTAAAAACAAATTCTTCGAAACGATCTACACGATACATGTACAGTACTCAACATGCGAATCACAATTTAAAAAAGTTCTTACCAAATTCCAGTCAACGTTTGAAGAACTTATCCAGTGTGACCTGACGCGTTCTCTTGACGGATTGCACTTGAACAAAATCACCACAAACATCTAACGCAGCAATGGGACTGCCTTCACTTACCTCCTGCATGAAACAGCGGCGCAAAGTTTCAGTGCATTTCCCGGCATCCTGTGTTGTCACGTGCACCAACTCACTGGGACATCATCGTCACTTTCCTCGTCTTCCGATGCTGTCGTGTGTTTCGCTGCCATTCGAGCAACAATTGCAGCGTCGTAATCTTCGTTGTCATCGTAGCATCGAAGCTCGTTGTCGATGGATAAAAATCCTTCGTAATTTTCTTATTCGCTGTCACGTTCTTTGGTCCAAATAAGCGAATAATATTAGGCTTATGTACCCAGGATTTGTTTCGGTTCTTTGAGATTCGGTCCGAATAAGCGGCTGGTCCGATTACCCGGTGGTCCAATTAACCGGACTCGACTGTATCGTGTTATTACGCCAAGCAAGCAAAAACTCAGACATACCGATCAACACAAGTAATATTGCGTACACTTTCAAATCTGTTTACAACCTATTCAAACTCTATTTCTTTACTGTTCGAGTTTAAGCATTTTATATTTTACAAAAAATATACTAGGTCTAGCAAGCACCGAACACCCCCTCCCAGGACGAGGATAGAGGGGTGGGGGGTGCCAGGCTCACACCCATCTCTCTGGGAGTTCCTTTTAACCTCGCTACAAATTTTTCTTAAAACCTTGCAGCTGCCACTTGCTCATTCCTACTAAACCTTCACTAACGAGGTTATTTTCTCTTGATACATGACAGCGGCGGCGGCGGTGGTGGTGGTGGTGGTGGTGGTGGTGGTGGAAGTCTGAAATAGTCTTTAACCGAGGATCATCTGATCCCTGTACACGGGTCCCTAAAGCATGTATCGTATCAAACAGTTCTCAAACATAGAGATCGTCTTGTATATTTCCCAATAGCAGATTGTCTCGGCCGACAGCGCACTGGCGGCTCCGTCACCCGCAGACACGTGCTAATATTACAGGCCGTGTCTGGGCATGCCCTGTTGTCTTTGAGACGTCCTGTGACGTCATGGTGGCACAAATAGCCTAGTCCACTTTGTGCAAGGTTGTCCCTGGGAAATTCCCAGCGGCGTGGTAAAGAACATGCACGCTCGTACTTAGACACTTGGGCGGCGGTTTGACGGGATATGAAACTAAAATAACTCACTGCCCTGGGTAACGTCTGCAGCCAGCAGAAACAGAGATTGTATGGAGGGCACGGCATCTGCTTGCTGGTCAAATGTTAATCAGAAACAGCCAAAGTGAAACAAAGATGATTACACTTATCAAAGATGATAAACAAAAACACGTCCATTAAAGCAGAACTGACGTCAGAAGTTATCGTGTATCAGAGATACTTAGCCAAGGCCCTAACCCACGATGCATGTACAGTGTACTTCTTTCTCGCTAAACAAAACTTGCGAAACATTGACAGTAACGACAAAGCGTATTGAAACTTTCACTAGAAATTTACATATGGCGCTTTCCACGAAGAACGAATGCGCAATGACTTATTTTATGTAACACCGTGACAAACCGGAAGAAGACTGTAGTGCTTGTTCACTCCTCCCAAAAATATTTAAAGTCATTAAAATATGTTTCAGAACTGATCTGGTGCCTACAGAAGACATATGTTGCTATCATGCTGAATATAAAATTGTATGTGACAGTGAAAAGTATTTGTCAAAAATGGTTTGGAACTCTTCTTTGTTATTTTCCACGATTTCACGAAGAAAAGCGCTGAACTCGTATGCGTGGTTCATAACCGTTGATGTTAACCAGCGCCCAAAGTCGTACCATATATTGAACCATATATTGATCTGTCGAGCACACATGCACACACAAACACACGCAAGCGTTAGCACATGCACACACACGCACGCGCACGCGCACGCGTTGAGAGAGGAAGCGGATATACGGTCAGAATAGGAGTACGAATTGTTTACTCAATAGGGCCACGCCCCCTGACGATCAAAGAGAGGGTGGGGGCAGAGTGATCTCGACAGAGAGAAAGGAGGAGCGATCAAACATCCGCCACACGTTGGCGTCAGTATTTACCGAACTGCTGCACAAGAACTGCATTCAGATGACGTAGGCCTGACCCATGGATCAGGGGAGGTAAGACAACGAGGGAGAGATGGCCATCCCCCTCATGATGCTGGTCCACAGAAAATCAAGAGTCTCAAACCCCCCCCCCC
>SMGT01014183.1:0-19555 GCA_004794575.1 Lanistes nyassanus
TTACAAGGACTGAGAAGGTAGTATAATACTAATGTCAGTCTTACAAGGACTGAGAAGGCAGTATAATACTGATGTCAGTCTTACAAGGACTGAGAAGGTAGTATAATACTAATGTCAGTCTTACAAGGACTGAGAAGGTAGTATAATACTAATGTCAGTTTTACAAGGACTGAGAAGGTAGTATAATACTAATGTCAGTCTTACAAGGACTGAGAAGGCAGTATAATACTAATGTCAGTCTTACAAGGACTGAGAAGGTAGTATAATACTAATGTCAGTCTTACAAGGACTGAGAAGGCAGTATAATACTAATGTCAGTCTTAAAAGGAATGAGAAGGTAGTATAATACTAATGTCAGTCTTACAAGGACTGAGAAGGTTGTATAATACTAATGTCAGTCTAACAAGGAATGAGAAGGTAGTATAATACTAATGTCAGTCTTACAAGGACTGAGAAGGTAGTATAATACTAATGTCAGTCTTACAAGGACTGAGAAGGTAGAATACTAATGTCAGTCTTACAAGGACTGAGAAGGTTGTAGAATACTAATGTCAGTGTTACGAGCCTATGCCTTGGTTTTCTATCGTCACAGTAGAAGGCGATAGGCTGTGTTCACGGGAAGTTATGCTGGTGAACTGGAGAAGCAGACGTTGTGTGATTTTCTCTCTATCCTTTTCGATGTGTGTGTGTGTGTGTGCGTGCGTGCGTGCGTGCGTGCGTGAGTGCGGTCGTGTGGTCGTGTGCGACGTTGCGTGGGTGCGTGTGTGTGTGTGCACGCGCACGCGCTTGTATGTGCGAATTTGTGTGCATGTGCATGTGCCCGTGCGAGTGTCTCCTCTCCCCCTCCCTCTCCCTCTCAGCAACACAAGCACAATTCATCGTATCAGTTTGCTGTACAGTGACTATAACTGCGACAAAGAGCTGTTGTGGGATACCTGTTGTTATGATCAATAAAAGCTGTAGGAGGAGTGAAGTGGGAGGCACAAGCTTCTTTTACATTTGTAACTTGTTGCATTTCAGAATCCTACAGCAGCGACCCAACGGAAGAAGCTAAAACTCCGACCACAGTGGGTGGGTGTTGCTGGCATCCATTTCTTAAGACCATTGAAGCGTCCTTTTACCTTTTTTTTTGGGGGGGGGGAGGGGGAGGGCATCAAACCTATCTTTCACGTGTTGGGGTCTGGTGGGTTCAAGGAGATTGCACCATAGATTCCAGGTGTGATCCATCCTCGACTCTCGGGCCCTAATTAAGGTCTATTATTCCTTGTTCAAGCCGCCATCTAGCCGCTCACGTCATCACCAGCCCAGGTTCGGTCCCTCTTCACACTTATGATCGGGGGTGCTGGCCCTAGACGCAAGTGGCAAGGTGTTACTTACCCTAGGGCAGCTGGGGAGCTCCTAGTGCAGGTGTCAGGCTGAACAGGTGTGCTTTAGTTTGTTCAGGGGAAGATTACGTAGCTGGAGGAATCCAGTGACGCGTTGTATCGAGCATCAAGGGCTTTGATGTAGCCGATGGGTGTAAACGACCAGGAAGGGAGGGGGTAGTTGTGTCCACACTAGGTGTCCACTTAGGGGCGTGTTCTACTAGCTGACACGGGTTGTCGCTTCTACTGTCTCTGGCCTGATTGGTTGATACATTTAACCGCCTTGTTGACCACGTGCGTGTGAATGAAAGAATCTATGGACGAAAGTTGAAGATAAAAGGACTGGTTTAGACCGTCAAATCATCTTACGCCAAAACATCCTGTGAGAGGACGTCTTAGGCCCAGAAATCTCCTGTGAGAGGACATCTTCAGCGAAATCTACAGCGAGGGCTTCGTTAGCCTGAACTCCTGTTAAGAAGAGCTGCTGTGGTGAGACGTACGTGTCTTGTGGTACAAGTCTGCTGAAGGCTGAAGGGTTCAGCTGCAGAATTTGAGGTGTCTCGTTCTGCTAGACGTGTGGAAGTCTAGCAGCGACAGCACGTGGCTTGAGTAGACCAGTTGCATAGCGCAAGGGACTCTGTGAGGTTGTTGGATACCTCCAGACTGGGGTGAGACTCTAGCACGTGCTCCTCTGCTATGGGAAACCTCTACGTTGACCGGCCGGGAGAGGACTGCAGAACGTAAAGGAGGGAGAACGAAGACCGCGGACAAGACAACCGTCTGAAGCAGGGGGCGAAGATCCAGCCTTACAAGGAGGCTGCCTGTAACCGACCTCTTGGGGTGACCTCAAGGGGCTGTGTGTCGGAGTCTGCTGTTACGTGGAGGTGTTTGAGAGGTCTTCAGGATATCTACTGGAATACATCCAAGGAAGGGGCGCTCCAGCGTACAGACTGTCGTGCGGACTGTAAGAAGCATTCGGGAACGAGTGTTGTGTTCTGTGAGTGTTGTGTATCACGTGGTCATTCTTTTCTCGTATGCAAAGGAGAGATTGAGGTACGTGGTTTGTCATTGTTTGGCGAGGCGGGTGATGTAGGTTGGTATTAGATGTTATAGTAGACCTAGCTCAAACAGAAGGAAATTGCGGGACCCCTAGAGTTGAAACGAGTTGTAACATATATTATCTTGATTGTAAATACTCGCTGTTTCTATCAACAATACATTCTTCTTTTTTTTGTGTTCACTGTATTACAGTCTTTTGTTGTTCTTCATGGGAGACCGTAGGTGGTGGGGGCTCGGCCATATGATTAAGAAATCATATTAATTAACTTGGGTAATACAGTGATAGCTCCACCTACGCATATGTAACACTCTTGACGGTGGTCGTGTGAGCGAGAATAGGAGACGACCCGTCAAGAGCAAAAAAGAAATCTCCCAAGTTGTGAAACTATCACTGCTCTACAAAAGAGTAATTCTTCTAGTTTAAAACAGGGTTAAGCACGTAAAGTGGCTACTGTTTTCTCTGACACAAAAAGTTATGATGTGGCATTTCATTTTCTATGGCTAACCTTTCAAGTAGGTACAAGTGTTTTTGGTCTGAGAGGGCTGTGTCCATAGCAGAATTGTCAGTCTCGGTATATACATTTATGGGTGTGACATGACTCACACACCTTTTCAAAGTACCTGAACCTAAACTCACCGTAATGCGTGTTCCTTGCAGCTGTAGCAACTACTTCACCTGCGTCCTCTGACATCGCAAAGCTGGTTTTTCCACTCACAGGAGCTGTTCTGGCCGGCTTTGTTGTGATCGGAATCATTATTGCGGCAGTTTTGTAAGTGGTGCTACCTATGAAAGTGCATTGTGAAAACGAATGAGTCAGTCAGTCAGTCAGTCAGTCAGTCAGTCAGTCAGTCAGTCAGTCAGTCAGTCAGTCAGTCAGTCAGTCAGTCAGTCAGTCAGTCAGTCAGTCAGTCAGTCAGTCAGTCAGCCGATCGATTGTTCTATGAATCAATGTAGCGTTATGTCCATCCTGAATGGTCACGGCACCAATATTGTAGCGTTATGTCGGTCCCTCTGTCTATCGTCTACTCCAACCAGAGTTTATGTAACTAACCTAAGTGCTAAATGTCGGATTCCCACGATCTGCACGTGTGATTGTGATTGGCCTATGCGCACTCTCTGGCCCTCGTGGACAGTGCATGTTTGGGACTATGGCTTCTGTGTTTATGGTTAACTGAGTGCTGGTCGGCTAAAAGTGATGTGTCTGGCCTCCCTAAGGTCTGTCCTGCTCTATATTAAATTTAGTCCCCAGACCTGTCATATGTCCAATGTCCTCTCCCAAACTGTACTCTAACAGTACACCTAACTAGGATCTCTGTTACCTATAGATGGCACGCGTATTGTTATGTCAATCCCTGCCAGCCGTCCTGAGCCTATAGTCACGAAGATGTCGTTAAATTACGTCTCTGCTAAACTGAAGTTGGCGTCAACAGTCATTACTCAAAGTTATTATTCAAGGCTGTATACTGAAGGCCATGGCTCCCACAAATATGTCCACGCGGCTGGCCGTCAGTGATTAGCTTTCCTGCCAATCCTCACATGCAGAAATCTTGACTCTGAATACAATACCCAGGCGCTTACGTTGACTTTACAGGTGGGTGAGGTGTCATAGAGACCGCCGGCTGGGACTCGCGACAGCAACTCGAGGCGCTGACAGTATGGCGGTGGGGGTCGGTGACAACATCGCGATCCAGTGTATGCCAGCTCCAGCTGTTCAAGGTTCAAGTACGTGCACACTGTGTGACCGTCCAGAGGGGGGAAGTGTGTTTCTGTGGGGAGGGGGGAACCTATTCCTATGGAGCAATTTCAAAGAAATCCCCAGATGTTTAGACTCTGACTCGCTGTTCGACTATGTCGAAAATATTAAAGGAGCTCCCACGCCTTCCTCTGACAGTCAGAAAAGGAAGGTCTGTTAATTTATGTGGAAACTGGAACAGAATTTTGTGAAGAATCTCAGACTGATCTTTACGATGTACATGTTATCAACTGTCCAGGTTCAATGTCGTGTATGCTGTGTGTTTCTTTGCGCGTGGGTGTTTGTACATAAGCACATGGACCTGTGTTATAAGTGCTCCAGATCCCTTTTGCTGCTTTGTCTTTGGAGGAGTAGAAAAGTAAAAGTTTGTGATTACTACTGATCATTCTCTCAAACAAATCTTCATTTTAAAGGAAATGCGCTTCGTCTGCGTTACACAGGTCTGCGTGAGGACCAGACAGAAGACTACGCCACGCCCAAGAATGACAAGCGTGCCATGAGCTCGGAGTTGTCTGAAAATGAAGAGTACCAAGAACTGGAGTAATTACCCTTAGCGTATTTGTCAAGTGGGTCTCACAGGAAACAAAACCCAGTTGCTGGCTCCTCTGTTACCAAGATTTCAGGTGTGACTCATTCAATGTGCAGTTGTGTGCCTAATGGGTGAAAAAAAGTTGTATGATTTTGTTCCTTTTCTGATAAAATTCCTGATGTACTCATTTCTCTAATTCTTTGTTGTGTTCCCAATGAGGCGAAAAAAATTGTACAATTTTATTTCTTTCTTGATAAACCTATTTCTCTCATATTTTGTTGTGTGCCTAATAGTGTGAAAAAGTTGTTGCATTTCATCCTTTTATTTATACTTGGCGATAAACTCAACATATTCCTCTAATTCTTTGTTGTGTGCCGAACCTGTTGAAAAAGCTGAACGATTTTATTGTTTTGCTAATAAACTTGCTGATAAACTAAAACTTATTCTCCAATTCTTTGTTGTTTGCCTAACGCGGTGAAAAAACTGTATTATTTAATTACTTTTCTAGTACCTCCAGCTGTTTCTCTAAAAAGCGCTCATTATCTTCTTTCATGTTCACTGTCTGCGGCAGACGACCGATGGCGTTATCTCCCTTTCAGAAGCTGCAGCAGCGCTAGTGTCTGACGAATAATAACCGTTGTCCCGAGGACGTCAGCAGGTGTTGTAAGGTCATTCTTTACAACTCTTGTGAAATCTGAGGCCTAGAAATCGGGTTCTCGTGCTGCTGGTAATAAAATACACTCTTTAAATTAAATTGAGAAAAATAAACACCGTTACAGTGTCTTGCTTTCGTTATTTTCTGAGTGCCGTTTCCTGTACCTGTCGGTCCAGTACAAAGAGACTCTAAGCAAAGACAGAGAAAAAAGAATGCTGGTCCAACTTAATTTGTTGAGATCTCAATTTTCGCTTTAACTTCGTCTCAGACAACGTCGCAGGACATTGAACCCTGATGACAACGATGGTAAAGACAGAACAGAAAGGAAGGAAAGAAAGTTAGGGGAGACAAGAACGGATAAATCTTTCAAGTGGGACACTACTCATGTTTCATTTTTATAGCTGTTCATGGTTATCTCTCTTCCAGCCATCATTGTAATGCTTGCACTTCAACGTGGAAGATAATCTAATACAGAAAGCCGAATGTGTGTGTGTGTGTGTGATATCAGTTAACTGCTTTCTACATACAAGATTTACGGTGCAACCTTTCTCCCCCCCCAAAAAAAAAAAACCCAAAACGAAAACAAAAACAAAAACAACAACAATAAACAAAGGAAAACATTTTCTTTCTCATCTAACTCACAAGGTAAACAAGACGTGAACTGTAGCGAACAGAAGATAGATGTCGGCTAGATAAATACAAGTTGTTACAGAACTGCGTTTGTGTGTTGTGCTTCTGTGTTCGTGAGAGTGTGTGCGTTCCCATGTTTTGTTCTTCTGACAGAACGAGCGGGAAAGTGGCAGTTGCTTGGGGACTGCAGGGGTAAGTGTCAGGAACGCATAGTACCGCTATTGTCTTAAGGGGGGAGGGGATGTCAGGGGCGCACAGTACCGCCATTGTTTAAAAGAAAGAGGAGAGAGAGAGAGAGAGACTGGGAATTGAGTCCAGCCAGCAGGTCAGCGACTAATTCGAACTGTCAAGAGTGACGAGGTCTCCCTTTGTTCACTTCAGCTCTAAGAACAATAGGCGCTGTGTAGGCACGAAAATCGCTGAATCAGTAGAAGCAAACCTTTTAGAATGTGCTGGAACAGCCAATTATTATGGGATGTAGTCATCACGTGACCAGATTGCTTAATAAGCCCGGCAGCACCCCAAACCTTGCTTTTCCATTTTTACACACCCTGTGGTAACATCGAAAACCGTTGACGTTAGGAAGCCCATGGTCGGCTATCAAAGGCGACTGAGCCTTAAAGTAATAAACTGGAGATTAAGTGATAGGTTTCTAGTCCGAGAACTAGAACCCAGCGTAACAGAATTGGAGTTCTGTTGATTAATGTATTTCCCCGAGAGGATATACATTCTGGTTAACTATTGCAGAGTCGAGCTCTGGTAGTTACCCGTTGAAGATTTGAGTTCGCGTCCGCTAGAGCGTCTAGGGCTTACGGACTGTAATGCTAGGGAGAGCACATATAGACCACGTAGGAATCCGCGGATTTGCCGAGTTTGTCCCTGAATCCGAAAGCCAAACGACAAGGAACCCAAGTTGTGAAGAGGTTGATACACTTGTCTGAATGTATATGAAACGTCAACGGACGACTGCCAGAAAGAGAGATTGAATAGTTAGATTGAACTCAAAGTGGAAACATTGGCTTGCTGTGAAAAGAACTGTAGTTAAACTTCGACAACCACTACTGGACCGGTGGGTCGCATCATCGTTCGTCTACGTGTCATCTCCCTTTCTCTACAACATTACTCGTCCTCAAGTCTACCGTCGTCTTCAGTATCATCGCCATCTATATATCATCGCCGGTTTCAACAACATCGCCCATCTTCAGTTCACGGCCGTCTTCACTATCATCGCTTCGCTTCCGGATCATCGCCCTTCTCTCCATATCGTCGTAAACGTCGTTAACTGATCTACGAGAACTTGTCTGACGCTGTCAAAGCTTGAACTGTGAACTGTGAGTGAACCATGGACACTAGAGTTGCTGCATTTTGTAGTGTGGAACTGTAAGTAACAGAACTCATTTATCGACCAAGTACCTTCTTTGGAGTGCATAACTGTGTATCTAGTTAGTGTGTGTGGAATCATTATATCAACGTAAGTCTTTTTGAATTTATTTATAATAATTTTGTATTGTTTGTAAGTCAAAGGTGGAAATAGATCCACGCTTGTGTTTCCTTCGAGTGATTTAGGCGTCTAATAAATTTCGAACACGAACACGCATTCAGGCATACCACACACTATAAATAAACCAAGTTAAAGAGATAGATAATCGGGATAAAGTTGGATAATCGGGTTTTCTAGTAATTTGAGTGACCTGACAGTAAGGGAGCAAGCGAGCACGGGAACACACACACACACACGCACGCACGCGCAAGAGAGAGAGAGAGGGAGAGACAGAGGGAGAGAGAGAGAGCGCCACACACAATTGTACAGGGCTGGATATAAACAGAAGACAAAGTGCGACAACGAGGTGTCGAAACTATAATTTTAGGACACAAACATTATAAAATTGGTACGTACATAAGAAAGACATTAAACGACAGTAGCAGGAGCAGCCAGAAGGAACAGCGACAACAGCCACTACCATTACCATTCCAGTCGCCATAACCAGCACACGAGCCCTCCCTCTACACCCCTTCATTTTCCCACCCACTACATCGAAGCAACTGAAGTGACTACAGTCAGCGGTAAGGGACACAGCACATCCAGGAATCGAGGAGAAAGACCTCCAACATCCCCAGTCCCCGCCATACAGTCTTCAATTGGAACATATTAACCAGAACCATTTAAGCGCCACTTAAAACATTTACCTCATTGAGGAGAGATTTTAACTACGGATTGAGTAACTCGTGGTGCTGTGTTGGGAATCAACAGGATGTGAAGCGAAGCCCATGTCATTGTCACACTGAGACTCAATGTGAATATGAATTGTCAGCGCCAAAATATTCGCATTTAAGGACAGTGGGACTATGTTCCAAAGTCAGCATTACCGTGAACATAAGCGGGTCAGGGTGTGTGGCCCGTGTCAGGGCTTTTCGCGGTGTGTTTTTCGCTTACTGACTAACATTCGGTCAGAAAACGCCATAACCACTATCAAGGTGTGACGAGCGGGACAGGGAGTGTAGGCAATTGTAGGCCCTTCCTAGTTCTGAAATAACCACATGCTTACTTGCTTTATTTATTCATTTCACTTTGACGATCGCATTACCCAGGAAAAGAAAGTTGAGAATTTTCATCCCTATCTTAAGTAACTCCTCACCAAATAAATGCCCAAGACCTTGTGAGATTTCAGAAACAGGTGTTCATGTTTTTCCTCAATTCTCAACATGGCATGAGTTACTCCACGCTATCTTTTTGGAAAAAAATCCATACAGGTATTTCGTCAACTTGTCATTGCAGTGGTGTAGACGAATGGGTAAGGACTGTAACGGGATAAGCTTTGCTGCAGCAATAATTGCCGACACTTAGGCCCTCAGTACTGTGTGGCTGGCTGTGATCTTCAGAATAAGTCTGTGTGCCGAACGCCTTAGATAATGGAGAAATGAAAGCGTGTCTCACAAAGCTAGAGAATCAGGAAAATTGTCCCCCCCCCCCCCCCCCCCCGCAGTTCTATTGTCTTTTCTTATTTAAGAGCAAACAGATAAATGCATTTTGCTTCTCAAAAGACATTGACTGTGTACTAGAAAAAAAGTCTTGCAATTTTAAAATTCGACACGTGTTGCTGACATTCCCATTGAAGAAGTTTTTTGAAGAGCTTACTCGGTCAAACGTTATCAAATCTCAGCTGGGGGCTCATCACGTCCAGCATCAGATTTTGAGATCGTCAAGAGATGCAAAAAAAGCATCTGGTGTCCTTCAGTTGTCAAAGACTGGCCCCATCCGATGTTTATGTGGCGTCAAACGACAGCTTTGATGCTTGACGCTAGTGTGCTCTGTCACTAATGTGCAGCAACAGAGTCTGACTTCGCACTGTGTTTCCGTGATGACTGGGGAAAGGTTTGGGAAGTCTTCCATCAGCCCTGTGAACGTTTAGGTTGAGTTTCGCCTCCAAGAACTGCCAGGAGGGGTTATTATGGCCAGACATATAAGTGTTCCGGTCTTGTCTAAGATCAGATGACAGATGTTTGTTTGAGGTAGTCTGTAGACGATGATGCTACATTATAGTAAACACATCCACATTTCCCCACGCCGGACCTCCTACTTCTCTCCACTTCACCAGCTAAGTGCCTATTTTATGTCTTTGCCTTCATCTGTTTCTGCCTTTATCTTGTCTTTGTCTCTATCTGCTTGTGTTTGTCTTGTCCTGACGAAAGGGTAATGCCCCGAAACTGTCGGCTTGGCTCAGTTCCGTTTTTCTTAACAGCCACATTGAAAACAACAGGACGGAGCCACCCCTTCCAAAATATCCTTGTCGTGAGAAACCGATGATAATATATTGTTAACCATTCAGATGACCAACGAAAATCGTCCCCGTTGCTGATCGTCCTGTTTGTTGTAGACAAGTACATCTGGACTTTGCTGACCTAAGCCTTCCCTACTGGGGGCCTGTGACAGGAAAATCGAGACTTGGGCTGGCATGCCAGACCAGTCGTATCTGCATTTCTGGGCACAAGAGCGGTTGTAAGGCCCATTTGTCCTGTGCATGTTACGAGTACATTTAAGTATGAACAGGAAATAAGAACTCTCATGCAGGTCAGGGCTGGTGTTCAGTTTTACAGTAGTGTCTGAACGTGGGGTTTTGAGTGTGAAAACCAGATCACTGCCTAATCACTTCAGCACATGAGTAAGATATTAACTGACGATAATTGCGCACTTGGTTACTGAGAAGCATCTAGGAAACCGAATATTAATAACAGAATAATATTAATTAATTATTAATTAATTATATTAATAACAGACCTCCCCTATCACCTCACAGGGAAACACAAACATGACCATTCATTGGTGCTTTGTGTTGCATTACACAACACTGCTCAGTGCTGGGTCGCATAGGGTTTCGTAACTTCTGTTCCCGACATAACGACAGTCGTAATACCCGTTCAGTCTGTATTCTGTGGGCACCTTTACGTGTGGGCAAGAGATAGGAGCACTCATTCAGCCTGGGTCTAGACACTTGAAATAAAAGTGAATGTAGAGTGCAGGGGGAACCTAATCTGGGATTGGGGCGTGGCGGCAAGCACGTGTACCGCCACCGTTACTGAAGGTGTCCAACGTTTGGGAGGAAGTCCATGGCTAATGAGGAAATCTGACGTCACTGAGGACACCCAACACTGTCAACAATAGTGTTCAAGTTAGATAACTTATTTTGTTACGTATGTGCCCAAGGGAGCTTTTTTGAGGATCTGCCAAGTTCCTTTCTTTCGGCCCTCTCTTTGCTACGTGTTTGAGTACGGTAAGCTCCCTTGGCCACATGCGTCTGCATACGGCTATGTTTGAGCGCTGCCAGTACCTTTGTTGGAGCTATCTTTCGATAATTTAAGCGCTCGGTCCTCATTTGTTCTTTATTGATTATAATTTGCACCTTGAGGATTTCATGTATTTGTCTTATGTTGTGTTCGTCTTTGAATCCTAGTTGTCTGTTCATGGATTCTCTGTATGCACATGTTGTGCACCGAGGGTTAGCTATGTGAAGAATAGCGCCGTTATAAAGAAAGGGATGGCAGATCTTTTTTAGAGGATCTGCCAAGTTCCTTTCTTTCGGCCCTCTCTTTGCTACGTGTTTGGGTACGGTAAGCTCCTTTGGGCACATACGTCTGCATACGGCTATGTTTGAGCGCTGCCAGCACCTTTGTTGGAGAAATAGGTTTTGCTGCAAAAAAGCCACAATCCCATCACCAGTAAAGTCGGTTTTGAAAAGACCTGGTGTGCGTTGGTCGTATTTGTGACGCTCAAGACAGTGGTCACAAGGGGTAAAGGGTAGACCTTGAAGGCTCTGTTGGACGAACAGAGCTCTGTGTTGATCACAAGAAGGAGGAGGAAACCAACAGTGATAGTTTTGAAAGAACTGAAGGCGCAGGTCAGGACGGACCGCCTGTTCTAGAGTAGAGGTAGACAGGGCCATACACAGAGAGTCGGTATCCATTTCACAGAGTTGGTAGTCAGCGCGAGAAAGAAAGACATCCACAAAGTCAAAATGGAACTGCAGCATACGAAGTTTGGCATACTGATAGACGAAATAGCCTATCTGAAGGGGCAGGGCCCACAAGACCTTTTTTTGGCCATTTCTATTTCGTAGATTTCTTGTCCCAACTCTGTCAGTTTTCTAAATCGACCATTGTTAAAATACTGTTGTGTCTCGGCATCGCTGGTATAAATAATGTCTCGGTGTTTGGCTACGCTGGTAATGCTAAGCTACAATTGCTGTTGTTTTGAAAATTGCGTACTTGACCCAGTTGGTAGTAAAATGTCGGATCGAATCAAGATGCAGGCGCCACACACTAATCAAAAATGTGCGAAAGTCTGAGTACGCATGCGCACTTTTCTCTTCCTTTTCTCCTCCTTGCTCCCTCTTTCCGCTAACCCGCACACATGAGTATCTGTGTCAGTGAGTGAGAGAGAAACTATAACATAAAAACTGTGTGCGTGTTCGTGCGTGCGCGAGAGTTTGGGATGATGGAGGGGCAAAAGAAATAAACCTGTGCTCTCTGTCTGTCCGTCCATCCTTTCTTCCCTCCCTTCTTCATTTCTTTCTTTCGTCCGTCCGCCCCCCCGTTCTCTCTCTCTCTCTCTCTTTCTGTTTCATGCGTGCATAATCTTTGAGATACACATCTACAGAAATCTTTACTCAGACTGCGGGGACCGAGTCGCTCTTAATTCATTTTCAAGTGCATCGACAAGTCTACAGGAAACCCTACATGACGGCTTTCAGACTCATTGTAATTCCGTCCTCACCCTGTCTGAGTAACCACTTGCCAATCGGTTAATCTCTTTTGTCGCAACGTAGAAACCTGACCACGCTGTTTCCATACACGGTCAAAGCGAAGAGAAATATTCTTTTGAGCTTCCATAAACAGGTATTTTGTTTGTTTGTCCATCTACAGTAACCTAAATACCTACCTGAAGGCGACGAAAGATTGCCAGAGACCCTGCTCCATCACATTAGTTTGAAATTTCATTCATCTGGGAGAATTCTGACTTATGCCGTTCCGTGATAACAATCGACATTGAGTTTCCTCGTCTTCCAGCTGCAACAGGGCTAGTTAAAACTGAGACCGTGTGTTCAGTCTGTTGGGTATTAAAGGCGCAGCTAAAGTCGACAAACAGCGAGCGTAAATGCATGCGTTTTCAAGATTACGCAGACTGAAGATAAAGGTCCGTGGTCACTGCGTCATCAACAGATTTAGTGCTTGATATGCTTTAACTCCTTGCTCTTCAAATTCGCTTGTACTTCTTTATCAGGTTTGCGCAGTTTTCTCAAAAATATATAGCAACTCACCGCGGACACCGAAATCACTGCGAGGTTTAAGCACCGTCCCTCTAAACATACTTACCTACATAACTGTATGTACCTATACAGACCGTCAACTATTTGGTATCTTCCAAAGAGTCAGATGGAGAAGCTATTGAAATTTAGGTATCGGGTGAACATTCTTTTCTGTATTATTTGGGAATTGCTTGTTTCACGCAGTTGCAACCAGATGCAGAATCTATTGAACGAAGATGTAGACACCATATCGTGAAGAAATGTAAGTGGCTAGCCGAAGAAAGTGTGAACCATTGAGTAAACATTCAGTTTCCTTTCTTTCTGCCATTCTTTTCTTCCTTCTTTTGTCTTTCAGTGAGCTCACATTCATGCATGCAGACGTGTATGGGTCTCCAAGTCAGTGAGTTAACTCATCAGTTCCAAGCTACATTTTTGAGGAGAAACTAAAAAAATGAAAATTTCTTGTGCGTGCATATCTCTCACCCATACCCTCCTTCTCTCACACGACCTGTCTCCCATACCCCGTGCATACATGCACACACGCGTCACTCACATAACACAGGAATCGGTACTCAGACTGCATTGTGTCCAGTCGTTCGTATGCTATTTTTAAGTGGTTCGGAAAGTCTTCAGGAAATCCTACATGTCGGCTGTATCAGACTCGTAGCAACAGCGCCACACTTCCTGTATTTTAAAATCCCAGCTTGCCCATCTGTAAATCTTTATTCTCGTTACGTATTGGTATCAAATACAACGCTTTTCACATCCCAGCGAACGTTGTTTTTGTACACAGTGACATCGAAGAGACCTATTCCTCTTCAAGAAACAGGTTTTTATCTTTTTTTAAAAAAACATTGTGTGTTGATGATCCACAAAAGCCCTAGACAATGTTTAGATGTACATCTTATAGGAAGCTTTATGTGGAAAATATTCACATTATAAAAAAATGGTAAAGAAATCTGTGTCATTTGTTCGAAATAATTAGCAGTTATAAGTCTTACGCAAAGTTCTCTCTCTTTTCTCCCCCCCCCCCGTCTCTCTCTCACACACAACGGTATTTTTTCATGCACCATGTTCTGAACGGCAGCTTGTCGTAGCAAAATACTGCATTGTATTCAACATGGGTGTAAATAGAAATATCGCTTGGCCAATGAAAAAAAGATGATATAGAGGTTATAGTGATCATCGGTTAGAAGTACGGGTGCGGGTTGTTGGAAGGAGGAGGGTTCAGGCGAAGAATAGTGCTATGAAGCAGGCTGAACGAAAGATGAGGAAACTTCCCCATCCCCGATAAACACAACAACTAGCACAAACGGTTATATGTACGTCTCGGTTTCCCAACTGATTTTCCCTGTCAAAACATAGTCATCTAGTCATCTTCCTGGCCTCTTCCCATGTGGCCAGCACTTCACTGATCAACTTCTTACAATAGACAGTTTTATTCTACGATGTTTTAATCGCACTGTTTTGTAAGTGTCTGCGATGTGAGTGCTGCATGAAACTGAAAGACCAAAACCCTTGCCCCCCGCCCCCACTCGAATGGCTGTACCTGTTTTTGTTTTTAAGATCTGTGTCTGCTGCTGTAACAGGTTACGCGTTTTGTATATATAATATAATGCTATGTATGGAGATTGATGTAACCCTAAGTTGCTAGTGATTGTGTTTTACAGTGGCCCGACTGCCTGTTTGTTTTCGTGCTGTATCTGTCCTCATGACTGTGTCCTCCGACATAAATACATCCTGTTATGATTTTTTCGGCGTCTCGTTGCCTAACCAATCGAGAGAAAGAGCAACTTGTTACCGTCGACCTCATTGGCTCGCTAAAACAGCCAGTCGGAAGAGCGCGCAGTTGAGCGAGGGAGGTAGCCGGCCGAGAGCCGAGGGCAACCTGCATGCTTCCCTGGTTGACCCGTCACCCTGAAAGGTGTTCGGGTAGGAGGTGGGGCTGAAAAGCCCTCCGGGGTACAGCCCACCACCCCGAACGGGTAGAAAGCCTATTCGCGTTTTTTTCTGGTTAACTCACGGTCAGGGCTATAAAGGCCTCCGATTGCCTGGGCCTGGTTAGCTCAGATGGTAGACTAGCAGATGGAAGGTTGCTGGTTCGAATCCAGGTGTGGCCAAGGATTATTTCCTGGAGTTAAACATTGTGCAAACTCCATTCAGCCATCTCCCCGCACATTAAACTGCCTGCTCGCACTGACCATCTTACTGCTGCGACGTGACTGGCCGTACCTTAACTTACTGGACTCGACTTTTCCAGAATTACTGGACAAACTTTTATGGTGATCTCGTAAATGTAGACTTAATTGAGCAATCGTCACCAGAACCTTTACTGCCTGAGGTCAATGGTTTCTACACCAAAGGGTGACGACGCTATGAAATAATGTGAATAACTAGAGACATCTACCGAGGGAGAAGATTCTCACACTCTGACACGTCCACTCAGTCTCTCACAGGCAAAACACTTCTAGCTCAAGAGCCCCCACCCTCGTAAAACACACAACTGCAGCGAACCGTTATTCAACATATATTTCAAACACTAACTGACTCGACAACATCAAATATATCTACAGATTATTTACAAAGAATCACCTTGCTCGTATCTAGGGTAAGACGCTGGCTGATTACGTCATACCACAAGGTATCAAACAAGATAATCAAACTCCAGAGGGGAAATCAAACTGCAAAACGGCCTATGATCCCGCTCAATACACAAATACAGTAAGTGACCGACAATAGAGCTCCTACTCTCGTCACTACTAAAAACAACTACTTCTGCAATACACAATTCCAAAGCTATTCAACGACCAAAAATGAAGCTATGACACTGCCACGACCAGCGCTTCATCTACCTCCCCGTTTGGCATAGGCCCGGCCGCTAGCTTAACGTCTCCTGTCTCCGGCAGAATAAAACCACCTATCTTAAATCAACTCGAGTCCCAGACTCTAAGATAAGTTTATGGCAAGAGCAGTCCTATAAGACGCAACAGCAATCCCTTACCAGTCTGTCTCGTAGTCGGCGAAATACACCCTGTGTATCTGGCGTGAAATGCTGGAGCCCTTTAGTCTTTCAACGTCTTGGCTAAGATGGCGAGGGGCAGAGGTCCGTGGGTCTACACGTGTCCGCTTCTCTTGGTCCTCCTACATTAACTCTCCTTCCATGTCCTGTCCGAGTCTGTCTATACTACACTCACGTTTTTGCCTGCCTAAGTAGTAGGCGTCCTGACGCATTAACCTCGATTAAACCGGTTCTGGCCAGCCTAGGTTGGGGATGAGCTATCAGCCTGTCTATGACGTACCTTCCACCTACCAGGTGTGAAGAGAAGGAAGGGGGAACAGGCTTACCTAGGAGTGACATGTGACAACTGCAGCCATCAGTCTGGTGGTTCTTTCAGTGCATAGTTTAGTAATAGGATCCCTTCCCCCCATAGTGCGAAATCACCGCGAGGTGGAAGCACTGTCCCTCTAAATAACCACCACCACCACCGCCGAATGCCGAACACACCCAACAGGTCTGGAATAGAAGAGTACAACCATTACCGCGACATGGACAGAGAACCAGCAGCCTTCTGCAACAGGGGTGACTCTTGTCAGTCGGGAAAAGAACTCGTGCATTTCGGACCGGTGCTGAGATTGAGAAGCTGAGAGACGTGGCGTCTGCGGCATTCCTATCCAGCATCGTGAAAGTGAGTTTATGTACAGTGTAGGAAAGTAGGACACGATCGTAACTCAAAGATAGTTGTACTGAACAAGCTTAGAGGAAAGTATAGATCGAACTTGTTGATTTGTCGGTTGTCCGAAGGGACTAGTTATTTGTAGAATACTTACAGTTATCTCTTGTGATCGTCGATCGATCTTATCGCTTAAGACGTCGGCGTGACGTCATTTTCTGAGTTGTTTTAGCACGTTGTCCCGAAGACAAACGAATCGTCTTCGGAAACGGTTTTCCTTGTGTTCACCCATGTGAGTTATGGGTACGGTAGATTTCATAACCCGGTAAATAACGTGTGCGTGTGGATACGTATATCGTCGCTGGGATGAATATATGAGAACGCGAGTGATTGTTCTACATATGTTAGTAGATGTATATTGGAGCATCATTTCTTGTGTAGTGAAATATTCTATGTTGTAACTGTAAAACAATAGTGCAGCATATTATCGCTGCCCGCTTTTTAGTAAGTTGTGCGCGTGACAAGCAAGGGGGTGGGGGCTTGAGCCGATTGGAAATTGATGAAATTAGGCAGCGATCGCATTCTTAGTTTCCCCCTTCTTGACATATTTATGTTGTTGTAACTCTAGTTAACGAGCAGACTTGTGAAACATATAAGCGCAATACCCCTAGACACATGACAGAGTACTACCACATCACGTCCCACATGTGTGGTGTTTGAAGGTGAAAGCAGCCCCATGTACTGCAGTAACTCAATCCCCCCGTAGGTTTTCAGACTGTTACTATAATTAAGCCTGCAGTCGCAGAGGGACACAGATTTCGGCAAGATCCGTTACACAATTATGCATTTCCCTTCGTTGTGTCAACCCTTGGAGTGCTTCAACTTCCGGTATCCTGCTGTCAGAAGCTTAGTACAAAGTACGTGCTACTGTACATAGGTGATACCAATGGAAAAATATGATAAGGAGCCATGCCACTTATGCGTGATGTTCCAAAGTAAAAAAAAAAGTGTACTCCTCAAGAAATAAAACTCTTCCATTTCTGTTCTTTGCGAACCTTAGAGTAACAGAATTCTTCTCTTAAATTGCAGTTTCTAGGAAAAAGCAACAACTAACACACAAAAAAATAAATAACATCCTGTGCGTTTTTAGATATAACTGTTGGCACTAATATGGAATAGAATCTCTTTTGGGGGTCTTGGTTTCTAGATTACGTTTTGTTTATGCGCGCGCATTCAGATCTGAAATAAGTGGCTGCGTGTGTTACGTCAGACAACTGCTGAAGACCTAAAACAAAAAATGTTTTAGATAAGCACAGCCACCATATTGTATTCCTAAACATCAGTGACTTTTCTAGAATTAACCTGTTTTGATTTTCCACATCCCGAATGAGCTTGCCGTGATTATGGTCCCTCCTTACACATGTTTACAAATGTTTACACTTCACGGCAATATACTTAAAGATTCCCACAAACACATTTAATGGCTTCGTCAATATGAACATTAATAATAAACGTAGATTTTTTTAATGCGCTAGAACACATTTCATGCACACTTCGCGCGGACGAGGCACACAGACACAGTAATCAAAAACAACGAATACCCACACACACACACACACCACACACACACACCACACACACACCACACACACACACACACACACATACACCACACACACACAAACCACACACAACAAACAACACACACACCACACACACCACACACACACCACACACATACACAACACACACACACAAACCACACACCACAAACAACACACACACCACACACACACACACCAAACACACACACACACACCACACACACACACACACACATGCACACACGCACACACACAGTCTTGATTAATAAGGAGTGGCACATTACACACTTTTAACTGTTCCCAGACTCACTAGTGTTCCTGATTATATATTCCAGACTAAGAGTTGTGTCAGAAATAAATTTAAAGACCATTAAATATGCAACAATAACCTGAGACAGCATTAGTTCTCGGTAAGTGAGGCAACTAGACACAGAAGCTTCCCTTGACTTACATAAATAACAGCTGATAAATTACAACCCTTGATTTTTTTTAAAGAATCATGAAAGTTTTGGGCCTTGACAGAATAATTATCTTTTTGGTTAGACTGAAAATGTAGCCTTGAGTACCCCAGACTTCTACTAATTGTGAATATTCACGTTATGTTGTTTATTTTTTACTTTTGATAATAAATATCCTTTATCAACTGATCAAGAAACCTGTTTGAGACCAAATATATTCTGTACAAGATGGTTTCCCCGCCGGTTATATTTTATTCACTTGTATTACTCTGCCTACCTTTTTCTTTGCATTGTGTTACATAGCCGAGAACAACATGCAACTGAAAATTGAAAATGCGATTTAAAACCATATAAATGTCATGATATGAAAACGCATGGCAGAAATTCGTTTGCATATGCAGCCCAGTGGATATTCTCTATAAGTTCTCGTGATATGGCAATCGTCTTCAATAGAAAAAAATATACTGAGAATTTACCTTTCCAGGAAGACAGCACTTCTAGCTCTGTACATCTGATACGCTTCTTACAAATGACGTATTTTAAACGCACTATTCTGTTGGTGCAGCATGCAGGTGGAAAATCGCAGACTTTACTGCCCACTCCGCTGGCTGTACCTGTCTTTGTTCTTGAGATCTGTGTCTGCTACTGCAACAGGTAAGGTATTTTTAAAATGTAGTGTACATATGGGGATCAGTAGAACCGTAGATTCACAGTCATGTTGCGTCAGAATAGCCTGCAGTTTTGTTATCTTTTCCTTCTGTCCCTGTCCTCGCGACTTTCTCCTCTGACATCAACAAATTCATACACGTCTTATGTTTGAAGGCGAAATCAGCCCCATGTACCGCAGCACCGCTTAACCTCAGCAGTTACAGGAAGCTGAGGCGCTATGAGGGGTTTCAATTAACACCAAACATCCATAACCACAGTTATGCATTTACTTTCGTTGTGTGATGGGGGCAGCCATCACGGGAGACGGTTTTGGCCATCACGTTCACAGCCACTGCGTCGCCGGGGGGGGGGGGGGGACCCAG
>SMGT01014183.1:35662-61623 GCA_004794575.1 Lanistes nyassanus
ATCTGATCGTGTCCTCCCGCAGTCTGCCGGCCGGGATACTTTGGAATCCAGTGTCAACATGTCTGTCCACAAACTGTTTGTAACAACAAGGTGGTCTGTAGCCCTGTCGACGGGACATGCCCCAAAGGTCGGTGATAAAGTTTCTGAATAAAATGCAGCTTGTCATTTCATAACGTGACGATGGAAGTAAGCCTTTGTGTTTGCTTGTTGTATATAATCAACTTAAGCAGCCAGAAGATGAAAAATAAACCCCTTAAATTTAATGTATTTTTCTGTTAACTGTCATTAATCTGTCACACAGATTTTAAACTTCTGCATTGCAGTACTTTTGCTTAAGCATGTTTGACCAATTGAGTGTCACCTGTCACTCTTAGTTTAGCCTGTTCACTCCTCCCCCTCCCGACCCCTTGGAAGGTGTGTGCTACGTCATTAGCCATGACAGGCTGATAGCTCCGCCCTAACCTAGGCTCCCAGAACTGGTTTGAACTAGAATAGGTGGTTCCTGGAAACCCAGTGCGGAGAAGGCACGGGGTACTTAAGCTTTGAACATTGATTAGACACATACACACGAGACGGGATAGGACATGGAGAGAGAGTTAATGTAGGAAGACCAAGAGAAGCGGACACGTGTGGAGCCACGGACCTCTAGCCCTCGCCATCTTAGCCAGGACGTCGGGAGAGCTTCAGCTAGCAATCACGCGAATACACTGGGCTGTATTTCGCGGACTACGAGACCAAATAGTAAGTGATTCTTGACTGTGCCTTATAAGTTAAGGACTGCTCTTGCCATAAACTTATCTTATAGTCTGGGACTCGGGGTGATATAAGATAGGCGGTTTTATCCTGCCGGAGACAGGAGACGTCATAAGCTAGTGGCCCGGCAATAACGCCAAGAGGTGGTATAGAGTGAAGTGCTGGTCGTAGTGTTGACACAAGCTTCCTTGTTGGTCGTTGATTAGCTTTGGAAGTGTGTATTGCAGAAGTAGTTGTTTCTGTAGTAGCGAGAGTAGGACCTCTGTCGTTGGTCACTTACTGTATTTGTGTATGGAGGAATAGCTTTAGAATTGTGTATTGCAGAAATAGTTGCATCAGTAGTGACGAGAGTAGGAGCTCTGTTGTCTGTCACTTACTGTATTGGTGTATCGAGCGGGATCATAGGCCGTTTTGCAGTTTGATTTCCCCTCTGGAGTTTGATTATCATCTATGTCTGATACCGCGTTCTATGACGTAATCAGGCAGCGTCTTACCCTAGACACGAGCAAGGTGATTCTTTGTAAATAATCTGTAGATATATTTGATGTTGTCGCGTCAGTTAGTGTTTGAAATATATGTTGAATAACGGTCCGCTGCAGTTGTGTGTTTTACGAGGGTGGGGGCTCATGAGCAAGAAGTGTTTTCCCTGTGAGAGACTGAGCGAACGTGTCAGTGTATGAGAATCTTTTCCCTCGGTAGATTTCTCTAGTTATTCACATTATTTCATAGCGTCGTCACCCTCTGGTGTAGAAACCATATACCTGTTGCAGTAAAGGTTTTGGTGACGATTGCTTAATTAAATCTACATTTACGAGATCACCATAAAGTTTGTCCAGTAATTCTGGAGAAGTCGAGTCCAGTAAGTCAAGGTACGGCCCGCCACGTCACAATGAGAACATTAATATGGTGACACGTTTCTCTACAAAGACAGACGTTTTCTTGAAATGAAGAGACATACTTTGGAAGCTTCATTCCCATGGTTCCTCGATCACACAATTTTATGGATGACAAAAGTTTATTACGATAACGCTAAGCAAACCTCCCCTGCCCCCCCTCCCTCCATCAATTATTGATCAGAGGATGTTTCTTCTGCAAGTACACGAACTGACGTGTAACCAGACATATGCACCCATCTGTTGGGGGAGTGTGGATTGAAGTCAAATTAAAACAGATTGAAATCTCATTTATTCCAACAAGTGGGAAATTCTCATGCCACTGGTGAAAAGAGAGAAAGATAGTAAAGGGCTTTCTTTCTCGCTCGTTTTTCTTCCGCTTGATTTCATGGGGGGAGTAGCTGACAGTTCCAGGTTGACTGAGGCAAAGACTTTCGGATGTTTTCGACAGTCCTGGCACATGGTTGTATCTGAAAATGTGTGGTCGTGTGCGAAGATGCGTGCGTGCCTGTGTGAGGACTCGCGCACGCGCTTGTATGTGCGCATGTGTGTGCATGTGTACGTGCGAATGTCTCCTCTCCCCCCTCTCGCTCGCTCTCTCTCTCTCACTCTCTCTCTCTCTCTCCCTAACACACACACAGTTCATTGTCTGCAGTTTGCTGTACAGTGATTATAACTGCGACAAAGAGCTGTTGTGCGATACCTGTTGTTATGATCAATAATAACTGTTTGAGGGATGAGGGTGAGGGAAAAGCTTCTTTTACATTTGTAACTTGTTGCATTTCAGAATCCTACAGCAGCGACCCAACGGAAGAAGCTAAAACTCCGACCACAGTGGGTGGGTGATGCTGGTGTACATTTCTTAAAGTATATTGGAGCTTCTTTTAACTTTATTGGGGGGAGGAGGGGGAGGGCATCAAACCTAGCACTGCTCTACAAAAGAGTAATTCTTCTAGTTTAAAACAGCTATAAGCATGTAGAGTGGCTCCTGACATAAAAAGTTATGATGTGGCATTCCATTTTCTATGATTAACCTTTCAAGTAGGTGCAAGTGGTTTGGTCTGAGAGGGCTGTGCCCGTAGCAGAAAAAAACAGTCGCGGTATATACATTTATGGATGTGACAGGACTCACACACCCTTTCAAAGTACCTGAACCTAAACTCACTGTCATGCATGTTCCTTGCAGCTGTAGCAACTACTTCACCTGCGTCCTCCGACATCACAAAGCTGGTTTTTCCACTCACAGGATCTGTTCTGGCCGGCTTGGTTGTTATCGGAATCATTATTGCGGCAGTTTTGTAAGTGGTGTTACATATAAAAAAGCATTGTAAAAATGAATGAATGAATGAATGAATTAATTAATTAATGAATGAATGAATTAATTAATTAGTCTGTCAGTCAGTCAGCCAGACGACCAGACGATCGAGTGTTCAATGAATCAATGTAGCGTTATGTCCTTTCTGAATGGTAACGGCACCATTATTGTAGCGTTGTTTCGAGCGAGAAACACCGGACGGGTTCACGTGCACCAGAAAGACGACTAAATCTCATCTTTCTATCCCACCATTCGTCGACCTAGATACCTCGGTCCCTCTATCGTCTACTCCCACCAGAGTTTATGTAACTAACCTAAGTGTAGAGAGTCGGATTCCCACGATCTGCACGTGTGATTGTGATTGCCATATGCGCACTCTGTGGCCCTCGTGGACAGTGCATGTTTGGAACTATGGCTTCTGTGTTTATGGTTAACTGAGTGCTGGGCGGCGAAAAATGATGTGTCTGGCCTCCCTAGTGTCTGTCCTGCTCTATGTTAAGTTTAGTTCCCAGACCTGTCATATGTCCAATGTGCTCTCCCAAACTGTACTCTAACAGTACACCTAACTAGCATCTGTGTTACCTACAGATCGCACGCGTATTGTTATGTCAATCCCTGACAGCCGTCCTGAGCCTATAGTCACGAAGATGTCGTTAAATTACGTCTCTGCTAAAATGAAGTTGGCGTCAACAGTCATTACTCAAACTTATTATTCAGGCCTGTATACTGAAGGGCATGGCTCCCAAAAATATGTCCACGCGACTGGCCGTCACTACTTAGCTTTTCTGCCAATCCTCACGTGCAGAAATCTTGGCTCTGAATACAATACCCAGGCGCTTACGTTGATTTTACAGGTGGGTGAGCCGTTCTAGAGACCGCCGGCTGGGACTCGCGGCAGCAACTCGAGGCGCTGACAGTATGGCGGTGGGGGTCGGTGACAACATCGCGATCCAGTGTATTCCAGCTCCAGCTGTTCAAAGTTCAGGTACGTGCGCACTGTGTGACCGTCCAGTGGGCGATGTGTGTGTGTGTGTGAGTGGGGTGGGACTATTCTTCTGGAGTAATTTCAAAGAAATCCACAGATGTTTAGACTCTGCCTCGCTGTTCGACTATGTCGAACATATTAAAGGAGCTGCCACGCCTTCCTCTGACAGAAAAGGAAGGTCTGTTAATTTAGGTGGAAACTGAAACAGAATTTTGTGAAGAGTCTCAGACTGGTCTTTAGGATGTGCATGTTATCAACTGTCCAGGTTCAATGTCGTGTATGCTGTGTGTTTCTTTGCGCGTGGGTGTGTGTACATAACCACATGGACCTGTGTTATAACTAGATGGACCTGTGTTATAAGTGCTCCAGATCCCTTTTGCTGCTTTGTCTCTGGAGGAGTAGAAAAGTAAAAGTTTGTGATTGCTACTGATCATTCTCTCAAACAAATCCTCATTTTAAAGGAAATGCGCTTGGTCTGCGTTACACAGGTCTCCGTGAGATTCACACAGAAGATTACCTCACGCCCAGGTATGGCAGGCTTGTCATGAGCTCGGAGTTGTCTGAAAATGAAGTGTACGAAGAACTGCAGTAATTACCCCTTAACGTATTTGTCAAGTGCGGTCTCACAGGAAACAAAACCCAGTTGCTGGCTCTTCTGTTGCCAAAGGCAACCAAGATTTCAGGTTTGACTCATTTAATGTATAGTTGTGTGCCTACAGGGTGAAAAAAAGTTGTACGATTTTATTCCCTTTTTTTGATAAAATTCCTGATATTCACATTTCTCTAATTCTTTGTTGTGTTGCCAATGAGATGAAAAAAAGGTTGTTCAATTTTATTTCTTTCTTGATAAACTCATTTCTTTCATTTTTTGTTGTGTGCCTAATACGGTGAAAAACATTGTTCGATTTCATCCCTTCGTGATAAACTCAACATATTCCTCTAATTGTTTGTTGTGTGCCGAACCTGTTGAAAAAGCTGAACGATTTCATTCTTTTGCTAATAAACTTGCTGATAAACTAAAACTTATTCTCCAATTCTTTGTTGTTTGCCTAACGCGGTGAAAAAACTGTATTATTTCATTACTTTTCTAGCACCTCCAGCTGTTTCTCTAACAATCGCTCATTATCTTCTCTCATGTTAACTGCCCGCGACAGACGACCGATGGCGTTATCTCCCTTTAAGAAGCTGGAGCAGCGCTAGTCAGCACCTAAAGGCTCTCATTCGCTGGAGCCAATCAAATGACGAGCTCTATTTATGATGTGTAAAAAGCGGAGCCAATCAAATGGCGAGCTATATTTCACAAGTCTGCCCGGGGGCGGGGAGAAGGGAGGCAGACTGGGATATTTCGGGAGGAAGATGGGTTTAGGGGAAGGGAAATGGGTGGGGTTAGGGTGTGGGCTAGGGGTAGGGGTTAGATGAGGGTTAGGGGTGGGGGGGGGTATAGGCAGTAAAGATCTTCCAGGAAACTGCAACGTTTTCAGCTGTGACCCTAAGAGATTAGCATATTTTACGTAAGACTGTATTTTGATTGGCACAAGTTTTTCGACGCCTTTTCAAGCTCAGTGTCTGACGAATAATAAGTGTTGTCCCGAGGGCGTCAGCAGGTGTTGCAAGGTCATTCTTTACAACTCTTGTGAAATCTGAGGCCTAGCAATCGCTAATAAAATACACTCTTTAAATTAAATTTAGAAGACTAAACACCGTTACAGTGTCTTGCTTTCGTTATTTTCTGAGTGCCATTTCATGTACCTGTCGGTCCAGTACAAAGAGACTCTAAGCAAAGACAGAGAGAGAAAAGAAAGCTGGTCCAACTTAATTTGTTGAGATCTCAATTTTCGCTTTAACTTCGTCTAAGCAAACGTCGCAGGACATTGAACCCTGATGACAACGATGGTGAAGACAGGACAGAAAGGAAGGAAAGAAAGTTAGGTGCGACAAGAACGGAAAAATCTTTCCAATTGGACAATACTCATGTTTCATTTTTATAGCTATGCATGATAATTTCTCTTCCAGCCATCATTGTAACGCTTGCACTTCAACGTCGAAGATAATACAGAAAGGCTAATTTCTCTCTGTGTGTGTGTGTGTGTGTGTGTGTGTGTGTGTGTGTGTGTGTGTGTGTGTGTGTGTGTGTGTGTGTGTGTGTGTGTGTGTGTGTGTTATAGAAAAATCCACGCCTGATCACTGATATCAGTTAACTGCTTTCTACATACAAGATTTACGGTGCAACCTTCCCCCCCAAAAAAAACCAACAACAACAAAACAATACAAAACAACAACAACAAAAAAAAAACAGAGGAAAACATTTTCTTTCTTCTCTAAGTCACAAGATAAAGAAGACGTGAAGTATAGCAAAAAGAAGATAGATGTCGGCTAGATAAATACAAGTTATTACAGAACTGCGTTTGCGTGTTGTGTTTCTGTTTCCCTGAGAGTGCGTGCGTTCCCTTGTTTTGTTCCACTGACAGAACGAGCGGGAAAGTGACAGTTGCTTGGGGATCGAATTACGGAAATGAGCTCACAGTCAGGTGGTATTTTTCGGATATCTGCGTCATGTCACCGTTCCCTCCACACCTCCAACCGGATGACTCGTTCGCTTGTGATTCCCACTTTCTTTCTCATGAAATGGCGTAAGCACATTTTTTCACCCACAATGTTGAAATTCCAAAGCGAATACTGCTGCTGAAAACTGCAAGTGACCGCACTGGGAAGAAAATTGCAAGCAATGAATTTAATTGTTGGGGCTGTGGGGTGGATTAGGGCAGGGGAGGGGTAAATTCACAGCATTGCCATTGGTTGAGGAGAGATTTTAACTACGGGTTGAGTAACTCGTGGTGCTGTGTTGGGAATCAACAGGACGTGAAGCGAAGCGCATGAGTTATACAAGACCGTTTATTTCCCAGGACTGGCCACAGAAATGTAGGACAATAAAAATAAACATGCGTCGCCACAACAAGCAGCCGTTGTTCTTGTTCATACGTGGTAGTTTTAGTTGCACCGGGTTGTCTAGCAATTTCACACATCGTTGTTATGGTCTGAAGAAAAAATGTCAATGTATTTTTCAGTGTTTCAATGACGCCTTCATTGTAACTTTGAAAGTGACTATGAATGTCAGTGCCATTGTAACACCGAAACTCAATGTGAATATGAATTGTCAGCGCCAAGATATTCGCATTTAAGGACAGTGGCACTATGTTCCAAAGTCAGTATTAGTGTGAACATAAGCGGGTCAGGGTGTGTAGCTCTGTCCGTGTCAGGGCTTCTCGCGGTGTGTTCTTCGCTTACTGACTAACATTCGGTCAGAAAACGCCATAACCACTCTCAAGGTGTGACGAGCGGGGCAGGGAGTGTAGGCAATTGTAGTCACTTCCTAGTTCTGAAATAACCACATGCTTACTTGTTTATTTATTCATTTCACTTTGACGATACCATTATCCAGGAAAAGAAAGTTGAGAATTTTCATCCCTAACTGAAATAACTCCTCACCAAATAAATGCCCAAGACCTTGTGAGATTTCAGAAACAGGTGCTCATTTTATTCATCAATTCTCAACATGGCATGAGTTTCTCCACGCTATCTTTTTGGAAAAAATTCAATACAGGTATTTCGTCAACTTGTCATTGCAGTGGTGTAGACGAATGGGTAAGGACTGTAACGTGATAAGCTTTGCTGCAGCAATAAATGCCGACATTTAAGCCCTCAGTACTGTGTGGCTGGCTGTGATCTTCAGAATAAGTCTGTGTGGCGAACACCTTTGATAATGGAGAAATGAAAGCGTGTCTCACAAAGCTAGAGAACCAGGGAAATTGTTTCTCTCCCCCCCCCCGGCAGTTCTGTTGTCTTTTCTTATTTAAAAGCAAACAGATAAATGCATTTTGCTTGTCAAAAGACATTGACTGTTTACTAGAAACAAAGTCTTGCAAATTTAAAGTTTATCAAACGTTATCAAATCTCAGCTGGGGGCTCACCACGTCCAGCATCAGATTTTGTGATCGCCAAAAGATGCAACAAAAGCGTCTGGTGTCCTTCAGTTGTCAAAGACTGGCCCCATCCGATGTTTCTGTGGCGTCAAACGACAGCTTTGATGCTTGACGCTAGTGTGTTCTGTCGTTAATGTGCAGCAAACAGAGTCTGACTTTGCACTGTGTTTCTGTCGTTAATGTGTAGGCAAACACAATCTGCCTTCGCACTGTGTTTCTGTCGTTAATGTGTAGGCAAACACAGTCTGACTTCGCACTGTGTTTCCTTGATGACTGGGGAAAGGTTTGGGAAGTCTTCCATCAGCCCTGTGAACGCTTAGGTTGAGTTCCGCCTCCAAGAACTGCCAGGAGGGATTATTATGGCCAGACATATAAGTGTTTCGGCCTTGTCTAAGATCAGATGACAGATGTTTGTTTGAGGTAGTCTGTAGACGATGATGCTACATTATAGTAAACACATCCACATGTCCCCACGCCGGACCTCCTACTTCTCTCCACTTCACCAGCTGAGTGCCTATTTTATGTCTTTGCCTTCATCTGTTTCTGCCTTTATCTTGTGTAACGCCTCTATGCGTCACACGCGTTCGTACGACAACACACCCCGATGACAACGACAAAGTTTATTACGAAGAAAAATAAATAATTGGCGGAGGTACGGCGGTTCATCTAAAATGCTACTTCTCTAATCTTGATAGTCTAGTGGTTTTCTATCTTGGACCTGTCTCTCGAATAATGTCTTCTCCAGTTTCTAACTTGCCTATACCTTGCTTATCAGCTTCTCATCTTCGTCGTCCTATTGGCATGATCGGGGGATGACTTGTGGGCGACCGTTACAATATGAAACTAGTCACCTCCCACATCTTACAGTTCAATTGTTATCTGTAGCGCAGGGGTGGGTCGTCTTCCTGATACCATCTGGCCACCTCGAGGAACAGCTCAAGCAATACTTCCTTCCACTGGCCGGCCATGATCCATGTCCGCAGTGTTGTCTTCTGTTCGGGCGGCTCATGATCGCGTCCACTAGCAGTTGCAAGTGTTCGTGCACCAGACGCTCGGGCAATGTGCTTACGCCTTCCATCTCTTGACTGCTGTCCAGCCATACGCTGCTGCCAGAGGATTTAAGGACGAGCAAACTTTCGCCATGAGGGCATTCGGGCCGTCTTCCTCTATCGTCCTCTCAAAGTCTGTCCTTCTCCGCCTTCCCAGGCCGGTCCTAGGCCCGTTCCTAGGCCACATCTTCTCTCTTGGTCCTCTCAAAGCCTGTCCTTCTAAGTCGCCGGCAGGCCCGCATAAACTGGGGTGAGAGGCATCCGAAATATTCTAATGAGCCTCCCTCATTAGTGAGTGTCCCGTCAGTGCTCCTATTAGCCAGTCTCTGACCGCCAGATTTATGTTGTGGTTTCGGTCCTACTCGAGCGGGGTAATTGCGCCATTATCCTCAACTCTCGAGGTCGACCTTTGACTAACTTGGTCAACACCCCTGGGTTTCCCGATCAATCAGCCATCTTGGCAGTTGCGAATCGCAGGCTGCCAATTACCTTCCAACGATTAACAGGACTCGCCTAACAGTACGGCTCACGTGCGCCATATCATCTTTCGGACTTGCCGAGCACGCGGCTGGTCCGCCATAGGTCAGTCCCATTATGCATCCACGCCTTGTCTTTCGCCACCTGACTAGTAGCGAGGGGGCTAATAGCAATTTCATCGTTACCACGATTAATCTGTCCTCCAACTCATACAAAATATACATGCTATATACACACCAGGCACGCGTATTGTTATATCTGCTTTTGTCTCACTCTGCTTGTTCTTGTCTTGTCCTGAAGAAAGGATAATGCCCCAAAACTGTCGGCTTGGGTCAGTTCCGTTTTTCTTAACAGGCACATTGAAAACAACAGGACGGAGCCACCCCTTCCAAAATATCCTTATCGTGAGAAACCGATGATAATATAGTGTTAACCAGTCAGGCAACCAACAAAAATCTTCCCCGTTGCTGATCGTCCTGTTTGTTGTAGACCAGTACATCTGGACATAGCTGACCTAAGCCTTCCCTACTGAGGCTTGTGACAGACAAATCGAGACTTGGGCTGGCATGCCAGACCAGTCGTATCTATATTCTGGGCATAAGAGCGGTTGTAAGGCCCATTTGTCCTGTGTGTGTTACGTGTACATTTAAGTATGAACAGGAAATAAGAACTCTCATGCAAACCAGGGCTGGTGTCCAGTTTTACAGTAATGTCTGAACTTGGGGTTTTGAGTGTGAAAACCAGATAACTCTGCCTACTCAGTTCAGCACATAAATACGATATTAACTGACGATAACTGCACGCTTGGTTACTGAGAAGCATCTAGGAAACCGAATATTGATAACAGACCTCCACTAGCACCTCACATGGAGACACAGACATGACCACTCGATGCAAGTAGGCTTCTATGCACATTCATTGGTGCATTGTGTTGCATTACGAAACACAACACTGCTCAGTGCCGGGTCGCATAGGGTTTCGTAACTTCTGTTCCCGACATGACGACAGTCGTAATAGCCGTTCAGTCTGTATTCTGTGGGCACCTTTACGTGTGGGCAAGAGATAGGAACACTCATGCAGCCTGGGTCTAGACACTTGAAATAAACGTGAATGTAGAGTGCAGGGGAAACCTAATCTGTCATTGGGGCGTGGCGGCAAGCACGTGTACCGCCAGCGTTACTGAAGGTGTCCAACGTTTGGGAGGAAGTCCATGGCTAATGAGGAAATCTGACGTCACTGAGGACACCCACCACTGTCAACAGGAAGTGTTCGAGTCAGAACACTTAGTTTGTTACCGAAGCAAAACGATCTTGACGAATGATCTCATGCCTCCAGGAAAATCTACAGCCCAACTACTTTTTGCACAGACAAGCAGCAAACTTAAAGGTCTACACTACTACAACCTCCCTTTCAAACAGTAAATAAAACTCGAGGTTGTTTCTTTTTAGTTAGTTTGTTTGTTTGTTTTTTGTTGTTTGTTGAGCGATTAACCCTTTTCTAGAATCTATTGAACGAAGATGTAGACACCATATCGTGGGGGAAAGTGAGTGGCTAGCTGAAGAAAGTGTGAACAACTGAGTAAACAATCAGTTTCCTTTCTTTCTCTCATTCTTTTCTTCCTTCTTTTGTCTTTCAGTGAGCTCACATTCATGCATGCGGACGTGTGTGTCTCCAGGTCATTGAGTTAAGTCATCAGTTGCCAGCTACATTTTTAAAGAGAAACTAAAAAAAAGAGAATTTCTTGTGCGTGCATATCTCTCACTTATCCCCTCCTTCTCTCACACGATCCCCACCCCCCACCCCCGCCCCGTGTGTACATGCACACACGCGTCACGCATATAACACAGAAATCGGTACTCAAACTGCACTGTGTCCAGTCGTTCGTAGCCTTTTTTTAAGTGGTTCGAAAACTCTTCAGGAAATCCTAAATGTCGGCTGTATCAGACACGTGGCAACAGCGCCACACTTCCTGTAGTTTACAGTTCCCTTGCCCATCTCTAAATCTTTCTTCTTGTCACGTACTGATATCTAATACAACGCTTTTCACATCTCAGCGAATGCTGTTTTTGTACAAAGTGACATCGAAGAGACCTACTCCTCTTCAAGAAACAGGTTTTTAATTTTTTTTCAAAATCATTGCGTGTTAATGATCCACAAAAGCCCTAGAAAATGTTCAGGTGTACAACTTTATGTGGAAAATATTCACGTTAAAAAATGATAAAGAAATCTTTGTGAACTGTTCAAAATAATTAGCTGGTGTTAGTCTTACGCAAAGTTCTCTCTCTTTTTTTCTCTCTCTCACACACACTTCGTTTTCTTTTCTCGTGCACCATGTTCTGAACGGCAGCTTGTCGTAGCCAAATGCTGCATTGTATACAACATGGGTATAAGTAAACGTTTTCAGGGACTAAAAAAGTACCTGTACACAGGTACAATGCTCCTTGACCACTAGAAATATCGCTTAGCCAATGAAAAAAAGGGATCAAATAGAGTCGATAGTGATCATTGGTTAGAAGAACGGGGGAAGTGGAGGGTTCGGGCTAAGAATAGTGCTATGAAGCCGGCTGAAAGAAAGATTTTTACCCATTCCAATGAGGAAGCTTTAAAACATTTTGCTTGTGGTTTGACTGGGGATTCGATTCAAAGGAGGAAAATCGTTTAGTAACAAGGTACTACTATACGTATACTATATACTAAATTTTCTATACAGTCGTAAAATATGTTACCGAGACAGACCGCTTTACGGAGCAAGCGAGCAGGACATAGAGATCGAGAGAACAACTTGGGCCAGTGGCTCGTGAATTCCAAGAGTTTCTACCCCGTCGGACTAGTAAAAATTATGGAACTTCCCCATCCCAGATAAATACAACAACTAACGGTTATATGTACGTCTCGGTTTCCCAACTGATTTTCCCTGTCAAAACATAATCATCTTCCTGGCCTCTTCCCATGTGGCCAGCACTTCACTGATAAACTTCTTACAAAAGACAATTTTATTCTACGATGTTTTAATCGCACTGTTTTGTAAGTGTCTGCAATGAAACTGAAAGACCAAACCCTTGCCCCCCCTCATCCCCACTCGAATGGCTGTACCTGTCTTTGTTTTTAAGATCTGTGTCTGTTGCTGTAACAGGTTACGCATTTTGTATATATAATATAATGTATGTATGTTACGTCAGGCCACTGCTGAAGACCTCAAACAAAAAAATGGTTTAGTTAAGCACAGCCACCATATTGTATTCCTAAACATCAGGATATACCTCTATCTGTGAGAGACATTTCTAAAATTAACCCGCTTTGATTTTTCATATCCCGAATGAGCATGCCGTGATTATGGTTTCTGTTACACATGTTTACACATGTTTACATTTCGCGGCAATGTACTCAAAGTTTCCGACAAAAACATTCCTTATACACACATTTAATGGCTTCATTAATATCAGCATTAATAATAACGTAGATTTTTATTTTTTTAAATGCACTAGAACACATTTCATGCACACTTCGCGCGGACGAGGCACATATACACTCTAATGAAAAAACAATGAACACACACACATGCACACAGAGATGAACGCAACACTGACCAACAGGTTAGAAAAGAGATCGTCCGTCATTCACAGGTGGGTAGAAAAGTATCATAAGAGAGGATGAATAGAGAAAGTTAATTCAGACAGGCAGTCGCGACGTCAGTCAAGGTATCTGCGGAAAAGATAAGTTTTTAAGTTTCGTTTGAAAGTCTGTAGTGATGGGAATTGGCAACACATTAGACACTTTAAACTGTACCTAGACTCACTAGTGTTCCTGATGATGTATTCCAGACTAAGAGTTGTGTCAGGAATAAATTGTAAAGACCAATACATATACAACAATAAATTGAAGCAGAATTAGTTCTCGGTAAGTGAGGCAACTAGACACAGAAACTTCCCTTGACTTACTTAAAATACAGCTTATAAATTACCTCCCCTGAAATCAGAATCATGTTTTGGACATTGACAGAATAATTATCTTTTTGGTTAGATTGAAAAGATAGCCTTGAATAGTCTAGAAAGTTGATAGCTGACTTCTTCTACTAACTGTGAATATTCACGTTATGTTGTTTTTTTTTACTTATAATAAATATCCTATATGAGTGCAGCATGCAGGTGAAAAATCACAGACTTTACTGCCCACTCCGCTGGCTGTACCTGTCTTTGTTCTTGAGATCTGTGTCTGCTGCTAAAACAGGTAAGGTATTTATAAAATGTAGTGTACATATGAGGATCAGCAGAACCGTAGGTTCATAGTCATGTTGCGTCAGAATAGCCTGCAGTTTTTTTTTATCTTTTCCTTCTGTCCCTGTCCTCACGACTTTGTCCTCTGACATAAACAAATTCCTACACATGTTATGTTTCAAGATGAAAGCAGCCCCATGCACCGCTTTCCCTCAGCACTTACAGGAAGCTGGGGCGCTATGAGGGATTTTATTTAACACCAAATATCCGTAACCACAGTTATGCATTTACTTTCGCTGTCTCAACCCTTGTAGCGCCTCAGCTTCCGGTAAGTTGCTGCCAGCGCCCTAACGACGCTATGAAATAATGTGAATAACTAGAGAAATCTACCAAGGGAAAAAATTCTCATACTCTGACACGCTCGCTCAGTCTCACACAGACATAACACTTCTAGCTCAAGAGCCCCCACCCTTGTAAAAGACACAACTGCAGCGAACCGTTATTCAACATATATTTCAAACACTAACTGTCTCGACAACATCAAGTATATCTACAGATTATTTACAAAGAATCACCGTGCTCGTGTCTAGGGTAAGACGCTGCCTGATGACGTCATACCACGTGGTATCAGACAAAGAAGATAATCAAACTCCAGAGGGGAAATCAAACTGCAAAACGGCCTATGATCCCGCTCCTACTCTCGTCACGACTGAAACAACTACTTCTGCAAAACACACTTCCAAAGCTATTCAACGACCAACAAGGAAGTTATGACACTGTAGAGTGTCACAACTCGGGAGATTTCTTTTTGCTCTTGACGGGTCGTCTGCTCTGCTCGCTCTCACGACCACCGTCAAGAGGGTGACATGTGCGTAGGTGGAACTATCACTGTATTACTAACGTTAATTAATATGATTTCTTAACCATATGGCCGAGCCCCCACCACCTACAGTCTCCCATAAAGAACAACAAAAGACTGTAATACAGTGAACACAAAAAAGAAGAATGTATTGTTGATAGAAACAGCGAGTATTTACAATCAAGACAATATATGCTACGACTCGTTTCAACTCTGGGGGTCCCGCAATTTCCTTCTGTTTGAGCTAGGTCTACTATAACATCTAACACCAACCTACATCACCCGCCTCGCCATTAAACATAATGACAAAACCACGTACCTTAATCCCGCCTTTGCATACGAGAAAAAAGAATGACCACGTGATACACAACACTCACAGAACACAACACTCGTTCCCGAATGCTTCTTACAGTCCGCACGACAGTCTGTACGCTGGAGCGCTCCTTCCTTGGATATGTTCACCAGTAGATACCCTGAAGACCTCTCGAACACCTCCACGTAACAGCAGACTTCGATGCCGACGATCACACACGCCAAAGAGGATATGACGTTTTTCCAAAGGCTGACACAGCCCCTTGAGGTCACCCAAAGAGCTCGGTTACAAGCAGCCTCCTTGTAAGGCTGGACCTTCGGCCCCTGCTTCAGACGGTTGTCTTATCCGCGGTCTTTTGTCTCCCTCCTTTACGTTCTGCAGTCCTCTCCCGCCCGGTCAGCGTAGAGGTTTCCCACAGCAGAGGAACACGGGCTGCTAGAGTCTCAGGCCAGTCTGGAAGGATCACACACCTTCGTAGAGTCCCTTGCGTTATGCAGCTGGTCTACTCAAGCCACGTGCTGTCGCTGCTAGACTTCCACACGTCTAGCAGAACGAGACACCTCAAATTCTGCAGCTGAACCCTTCAGCCTTCAGCAGACTTGTACCACAAGACACGTACGTCTCACCACAGCAGCTCTTCTTCACAGGAGTTCAGGCTAACGAAGCCCTCACTGTAGATTTGGCTGAAGATGTCCTCTCACAGGATGTTTGGGCGTAAGATAATTCAACGGTCTAAACCAGTCCTTTTATCTTCAAATTTCGTCCATAGATTCTTTCATTCACACGCACGTGTCCAACAAGGCGGTTACATGTATCAACCAATCAGGCCAGAGACAGTAGAAGCCGCACCCCGTGTCAACTAGTAGAACACGCCCCTAAGTGGACACCTAGTGGACACCTACCCCCTCCCCTTCCTGGTCGTTTACACCCATCGGCTACATCAAAGCTCTTGATGCTCGATACTACGCGTCACTGGATTCCTCCAGCTACGTAATCTTCCCCTGAACAAACTAAAGCACACCTGGTCAGCCTGACACCTGCACTAATCGCTCCCCAGGTGCCCTAGGGTAAGTAACACCTTGCCCCTTGCTTCTAGGGCCAGCACCCCCGATCATAAGTGTGAACAGGGACCTAATCCTGGGCTGGTGATCACGTGAGCTGCTAGATGGCGGCTTGAACAAGGAATAATAGACCTTAATTAGGGCCGGAGAGTCAAGGCTGGATCACTACTGGAATCTATGGTGCAATCTCCTTGACCCACCAGACCCCAACACGTGACATACAGCCAGCACTACACTCTATACCACCTCTTGGCCTTATTGCCCGGCCACTAGCTTATGACGTCTCCTGTCTCCCGCAGGATAAAACCGCCTATCTTAAATCAACCCGAGTCCCAGACTCTAAGATAAGTTTATGGCAAGAGCAGTCTTACAAGGCGCAACAGCAGAGTCACTTACTAGTTTGTCTCGTAGTGGGCAAATACACCCCGTGTACCTGCGTGAAATGCTGGAGCCCTTTTACTCTTTCCGCGTCTTGGCTGAGATGGCGAGGGGTAGAGGTCCGTGGGTCTACAAGTGTCCGCTTCTTGAGGTCCTCCTACATTAACTCTCGCTCCATGTCCTTTCCCCGTCTGTGTCTGTGTATCTCCCTATCCAATGTCCAAGCTTAAGTACCCTTTCCTTTTCCCGTACTGCGTTTCCAGGAACCACCTATTCTAGTTCAAACCAGTTCTGGCAGCCTAGGTCGGGGCGGAGCTATCAGCCTGTCATGGCTAATGACGTATCGCCCACCTACCAAGGTGTGAAGAAAGGGAGGAGCTAATAGCCTAAACTACGAGTGACAGGTGATAACCTAGGAGTGACATGTGACATTCACGCTTCGAGAAACAGAATTGTTTGGATGAGCAAACGACGTTAAAATGATGAGGAGAATGTCCCCCAGATTCACTCCGTTTTGCTTTCTCCTTAACCCATTAATGTTCTGTAGCCGGGTGGTGGTTACGTAACGCCCTGGCGCCCACCCGACCGGCCCCTGAACTCCCTGTTAGTCGGCACGGCGTGGAAAGCAGCATCTTGCACCTTACTGGTCGTCTGTTACTCAAGAGTGGGAAACAAAGGGTATCTGTGCAGGGAAGGGCCAAGGACTCACTGTCCGAGGCCACGTAACCCTTTGACGTAATCTAGGTGCGACCAGGCTTCCCCAGTGAAGGGTAGGGCCACTTAGAGACATAGGGGGGGTCAGGGTCACTCTAGAACAAGGGTGGACCCAGCATCTCAGCGGGAGGCGAGGGCGAAAGGTCAGCGACAATGTGCGGGGAGCGTGGGTAACGAGAGCGAGATTAAGAGTAGACGCGACCAGTTCAGTCAGAATTCATTCAGATGGAGCGCTTCGAGGTAGTCACTCGAGGAAGGATGTAGTCTCTAGTTGCTGTACTCTCACAGTGAGGTGGGAGAGAAATAAAAGTTTCCATGTAGCTGTGAGGACGTCTTGTGTTGCTGTGTCCAGAGTGGAGGGATGATAGAGCCATTTCCACAATTAAGAAAGTAACAGGACCCGCTACCGCACGTCCCTGTTACAGTTCTTTTAAAACTAATATTATATTATAGGTATATCCACAATGAACATATGCAAACCATTTTTGATTAAAAAATTAATTTGGTCATGGGACGGTGGGCAGAAATGAATAGGGGTATTACCTTTTTCTCAAAGTCTGAATAAAAGAATAAAGATGTCATAACTAACGAACTTGGAAATAAAAAAATTTGCATGAAAATTTTGATGAATTAGTGTAGTACAAACAAGTGTTTCAGAAAGACATGACAGCCTTATCTTGCTGTGCTTGTCGTGATGATGCTTCTGATATTTGATTTATTTTTGCCAAAGACAGCCCCACTCCTACTGTGAAGGGAGTGTACTCAAGATAAAACATTAAAACTTGCAGCAGCTGAGTCACAACAGGGGATGAACTGGGTTATAGCCCTTGAAATGTACTGCTTCCGAAAAATGGGACATTAGGCATAAAGGTTAAAGTATGGTGTGATGCTTGCATTGAAAACAGAATTTCTATGTCTCCCATTTAGTTTTGAAAGTATCAGAAAACCTGATTGCGAAGCGGAATCATGAAAGGAATATCAGTTACTAGAAGGACTCTAAAGAAATGTTGCATTTCATTTTGCGATTGGGGTAAACTGTCGCTTTGATCTATAGGATGGTGTTTCCCTTTGAGGGTTTTGTGTCTGCCTTCGACTCCCATCCATAATTCTACCTTTTTGGGTAATCCTGAACACCAGCTCCATGCCTAAGAAACACTAACACCACCCTAAACACTAAATCGTAAAAACTTTAAAAAAAAGACTAAAATTATTGGATTCGAGCCGGCAACGTTTCGTTTGTCTTAACCATGCGGCCACACTGCATTTGTTATTTTGTAACTACACATATTGTGCTGTTATCTCTCAACTAGACCCCCAAAAACGGTCGCACTTTGAAGGGGCAATTAATCTACCTCAATCTGTAAGTGATATTCCTAAAACAAACCTGCTTTTCTCTTTCAGATCCCACTTGCTCATGCCGTGACTACGGTTCTTGCGAGTTCACAAACTTTTATGACACCATTGCCAATAAACGTACGTGTAATTTCTTTATTTTATAATGTCATACATTAATTTAAAAAATACAGTTTTTTTAAGTCCTGCTACATTGGTTCTATTCTTATAATGGTCGGAGTGGAATTATACATCGTTGGACTACTAGCGGGTGCTGGTTACAATTGTGTCTTTCGTTTCCTTTCTTTAGCATACACGTTTACACTTCGCTGGAATGTACTCAACGATTCCGACATAACAATCCACACGCTAACAATTCAAAATTTCTTTTAGGCCTTTTCAGTGTTTGTCCTTACTGTCAAATAAAATCCAGTATTTAAGGCATCCACCTCACCGGTGTTGTCATTCCAGGTTGTTATAATGATTTCACCAAGCCGAAAACAAACTCCCAATAGTTAGAACCTGAGATTGTGGTTTCCCAACAAATCGATCTTTTACCACCTACCCTAGATTATTTTCTTCTGATACAAAAAAGGAAATTAAAAAGAAAATGTGGAAGATGCATGAGGACACATTGAAGAAGAAAGTCGTTGGTGCGCAACAGGTGTACAAGGGAGCCAACTGCTTTCAGCTCGATATCTTCGCGTAGAAAGTACTAGCTAGGGGACCAGTCTCTGCCCGGGTTTTTCTTACCCCTTCCCTCCTTACCCTTTCAGTAACCCCTACTCCTATCCCTTTACTACCCATCCCTCAACCCCTACCCTTTCCCTACTCACTGTTGTCAAGCGAGGCAAGGGAAAATACTCCACGGACGAAAGGGAAAAGACAGGGTGAAAATATGACCTATGCTAATCTGGGGGGTGAAAAGTAACCCGGTTCCCCCCCAAACACAGACACACATATTCAGGTTTATATATTAGATGACAAAACGTAAAGACCACCCTGACATTAAATAAGAGTACTGACCTAACAATCCTAATGTTACTTCTCGTGGAACCCTAATCACACAAGTTTTTGGCCTTGCTAGACTCAACTTTTTGGTTCGTTTGGTTAACTTTGAGCAGTCAGGAAGATTGATAGCTGACTTCTACTACCTACATGTGAATGTTCACGTTGTACTGTTTCATTCTACACTTTATCAATCTAACTGTCGCTGTGTGATCGTATTTCCTTGTAAATTTTATGAAATCGCAATTTTTATACTTAAAACTACTGGCGCATCACTTACTGCTAGTTCGAAACTTGATTATTTTAAAAGCAGATTTGCTTTTCAAAAATCACGCTTTCTACCTTTCTATACTCTTCTCATAGTTCGGGCAGTCTTTTTTCATGTCTTTCTGGGAAGCAAAGATAGAAGCAAACAAGAGACGCGGTGAGGGATAAAGACACTTGTCACCAGTGGCGCCTCCTGGCCCCTGTTGGTGTGTGTATTTAAAGTGTACATCGCACACTGCCCTAATTTTTCTGTTGCCTTTGTAATCCGACCCGTTCCCCCCTGTGACGTGACGGGCCGTACCTTAACTTACTGGACTCGACTTCTCCAGAATTACTGAATAACTTTTATGGTGATCTCGTAAATGTAGCTTTAATTGAGCAATCGTCACCAAAACCTTTACTGGCTTAGGTCAATGGTTTCTACACCAAAGGGTGACGACGCTATGAAAGAATGTGAATAACAAGAGAAATCTACCGAGGGAAAAGATTCTCATACTCTGACACGTTCGCTCAGTCTCAAACACGCAAAAAACTTCTTGCTCAAGAGCCACACCACCCCTCGTAAAACACAACTGCAGCGAACTGTTATTCAACATATATTTCAAACACTAACTGTCTCGACAACATCAAATATATCTACAGATTATTTACAAGAATCACCATGCTCGTGTCTAGGGTAAGACGCTGCCTGATTACGTCATACCTCGAGGAATCAGACAATGAAGATAAACTATAGCAAGAGGGAAATCAAACTGCAAAACGGCCTATGATCCCGCTCTCTACGCTGAGTGAATAAGTGACCAACAAAAGAGCACCTACTCTAGTCACTACTAAAACAACTACTTCTGCAATACACAATTCTAAAGCTATTCAACGACCAACAATGAAGCTATGACACTGTCATGTCCAGCACTACACTCTATACCACCTCTTTTGGCATACGCCCGGCCTATAGCTTGTGACGTCTCCTGTCTCGGGCAGGATAAAACCATCTATCTTATCAACTCGAGTCCCTGACTCTAAGATAATCTATGGCAAGAGCAGTCCTTTACTTATAAGGCACATCCAGTAGTCAACTTACACGTCATTACTTCGGCGTGTCGGCGAAATACACCCCGTGTATCCTGCATGAAAACTGGAGTCCTTTACTCTTTCCGCGTCTTGGCTAAGATGGCGAGGGGTAGAGGTCCGTGGGTCTACACGTGTCCGCTTCTCTTGGTCTTCCTACATTAACTCTCTCTTTATCCATGTCCGGTGTCCGAGTCTCCCTCTATCTTATCTGCTTTCTCAGCATTACCAGGAACCAACTTATTAGTGATAGGTGATAACCAAGGGGTGACATGTGACATGTGACACCCCCAGACTGCCTTCTGTCATCAGGGCTGTCCCTACATAATCTCGCTCTGTTGTTTCTAACTATACGAATTTGATGATAATTTTGGTTCTTACAGAAAATGTGGCTGTGGGCAAAACAGCGAAAATGAGTTCAGCTTACAACACAACACTATACAATGAGACATCCAGCCCAGCTTGTCTTGCTGTGAACGGCAAACTAGAAATGAACATCAGGACTATAAACCAGTTCCCGGACAGCCCCAACTGTATACACACTGGTTATAATGACCGTGAACCTTACTGGGAGGTTGACCTTGGCCAGCGGTACAGTATCAACAGCATCAGAATCTTCTGGATCTCTTATAGAGGTAGGCATCATTGCCTGGTCCACAGAGACCCGTACCACTATTTTAGGATTGTCTACGCTTAGCTGTCTGCAAACTTTACACTCACTGGGTTTTTCTGTCTTGTTTGCTTCGTATCTTCCTTTTTGCTTGATTCCTCCCAGTCTGTCGTTTCCTTTAAGTGTGAATTGTGCATGCGCGTATCCCATGTGTGTGTGTGTGAGGGTGGGTTTGTGTGTGTGGGTGTATATGATTTAAAGTATCTGTTATTTTTCTCACTTTGATTTTTGTATTTTCTCTCTACATTTGTGAATAACTTAACCCTTCTATGCCTGCAGTCACCTTCACTTAACAGTTTACTTAACATTATGTACAGGCTTACTCCTAATAACCTTTATGAAAAAGCCAACTTCCAATCAAATTTTATTCATTGGGTCAAAGCAGTTCCACTTCAGAGTTTTGGACTAAATGGAATAGGACCAACCACAACAATCTTACCTGTAAACTAGAATAGTTTAAAGCAAAAGTTGCATTTGAGAGGTGTCTACAAGATAATTTATCTAAAACTGGTTTGAAGAAATAGATAAGAAAGACGTATAAAAGCTATAAAATGTTTAAGGCAACTTTTAGGGTTGAGCCAAACTATAAAATGATGCATGTACTTTGTGACGTTATTATCGTGTGCTACACCTGGATGTGCGCCCGCGCACAGTGAAGTAGAGTGCGACAGGTAAAGGCCTACAAACGTGAGCGACACACACCAGATGTACATGTTTTTTCAACAAAAGCCGACCGTGTGCAAACAAAAACCCACATTTAATTAACTCACAACAAGGTAACAAGTAAATAATGAAAGTAACGACGACGATGTGACGTGAATGTTCTGCATCAATGGAAAGATGTGAAAATGCCGACATGACCACAAATGCCCGAGTCACAACTCTCGCGTCAGCACACTACACTTGACTTAGCTCTCGCGCCGGAAGGCACATTCTGTGTGTGTCCGCGCACTGATGACGCTGGGGTCGATGTTAGGCCGTGAAGTGAAGCGGTGACGGACGATTGGTGGTGCAGCGGCGTGTTGGATGATGCGGCGATGTGGATGTTGACGCGGCGGGCGATGAAGCGAGGACGAGGACGTATGGAGAAAGAGATGGCAACGTGTTGAACTTGAACTAGCGGTAGGCGGCGTAACAGCGAAACAGCGAAACAGTGAAGAAGTGAACTTGCGAAAAGACTTGCGAGATGATGAACTGGTGGAACAGTCCTCCAGACGACTAGCTCTGCCGCATGGTGTAATATGCTTATGTGCCGATGCCGCTTTCCAGATTGCGACAGCTTTGACAGTTGACTTGGGCAGCGCCTTGATACGTGCCTGTTTTGCTGGAAGTTTGCGATAGTCTGATCGCAGTCCTTTACGTTGACTTGCGATCAGACGCGAGTTGCCATGGTGTGAACTTGGTTACTGCTTAGTAACTAGACACTCGTACCTAGAAATGGCATATTTACTTACCCAGAGCATACACGAAAAATCATGAAGTCTGGGTAAGAGCATCCAGGCACGAGATGTCATTAATCCCAGGGTTTACTAAGCAGCAGCCCCACGGAAATAGATGGAACTGATTTCTCACACACCATGGCAACGCGGCCTTTGCTGTCATGTGGGGATTTCGTCATAGAAACGGATCGTGAGGCCACAATTGTGTCGTCACACGAAGAATCCAATCGCGTGAAACAACGCGACGACAATGGATGCACAGATGATAAGGCCGTGAGCTAGATTCGTCACATACTTCCTCCTGCCCACTATAAGCCACTTACCGAAATTCGAACTCCCAATAATCTCCCAGTTCAAAAACAGAGAATTCAGCATCTGCCCAGGGAAGAAAGAATCTGCTGCTATTGTAGAAAGCTAAATCTAAAGCCCTCACGGATCTTCGCTTTTGAAACTATTCTCCCCCGTAACAACTGCACTCTACAATAACAAGACAATATCTATACTAAATTTTCTAGTATGTTATTAGTTCTCCGTCCAAGAGTCAGTCATGTTTTGTTTTCCATGTGTCCGTGCAGACATTTTCGGGTGCAGAGCCAAAGTCGACAGAACGATGCAAAAAAGGTTTATTTTCTGACACACTCGTGATGTGTGGTGCTCACCTCTACAGAGAGGAATACGCATCTGGATTGAACGGGCCTTCAGTTTTATTATTTGTATAATTTTAGGAGACTATACAATATTTTAAATATATTGCGACTTCTTTTTGTTACTGTTTCAGTTCTTCAGCGAAGTGATGGGGTAAACGTTACAGTGGATGGACAGCAGTGTCACACTTTTCAAAGACCAGTTTCGAACCCGTCATATATCACCTGTTCCACACAGTTGGCTGGACAAACCGTCAGGCTGTCTAAATATGACTACAAGACAGCTTATGACTACTATATCAATGTGTGCGAGGTTGAAGTGTGGGGTAAGACACAAAAGATAAAAATGAATAAACAGAAACGGCATGACGACAAACTGACCGACGTCTGTAACTAGATGTAATTATAAATGAAATAATAAATATGATGAGGCCCTTAGTGTACATGGCCATCAGCGTGCAAGAAAGATCACCGAAGATCCCTTTCGTACAAAGCGTACTTACCCTTGCCTCTCTTGACAAGCAACCGGAGCATGAAAAAGCGCAGAATAACTGGAGCCAATCAAAATACAGTCTTACGTAAAATATGCTAATCTCGTAGGGTCACCACTGAAAACCTTGCAGTTTCCTAGAAGATCTTTACTGCCTATAACCCACCCCACCACACCCCTCCCCCAACCCCACATATCCCCTACTCCTAGCCCCCACTCCAAATTAAAAAGAAAGTATTTAGACAATCAATACTTTCTTCTTATGTTTTTTTGATTAATAGTCGCATTCATACCTTTACAAGTCTTTTAATAGTACACAATTTTTATATGAACAGAGCGTCCCAGTTACCTTTTGTTTAATGCCATTCTCTACACAGACGTGAGATCTTGTTATGTGTTAATACATACCTCCTTAAAATGTCAAACGTCTTCTAACAGTACCATATTGTGTCATGATCATATCTTGATTTTCATCTGATCGTGTCCTCCCGCAGTCTGCCGGCCGGGATACTTTGGAATCCAGTGTCAACAGGTCTGTCCACAAACTGTTTGTAACAACAAGGTGGTCTGTAGCCCTGTGGACGGGACATGCCCCAAAGGTCGGTGATAAAGTTTCTGAATATAATTGAGCGTGTCATTTCATCACGCGACGATGGAAGTATAAGCCTTTGTGTTTGCTTATTGTATACAATCGGCTCAAGCAGCGAGAAGATAAAAACCCTAAACCTAACCCTAACCCTTAAATTTAATTTAATTTTCTGTTAACTGACATTAATCTGTCACGCAGATTTTAAACTCGATATACTGCCTATTGGAGGGCTTCTGCCTAAACATCCATCGACCTATTGAAAACATTAATGTGGTAATACGTTTCTCTAAAAAGACTGACGTTTTCTTGAAATGAAGAGACATACTTTGAAAGCTTCATTCCCATGGTTCCTCGATCACACAATTTTATGGATGACAAAAGTTTATTACGATAACGCTAAGCGATCCCCCCTCCCCCATCAATAATTGCTTGATCAGACGCTGTTTCTTCTGCACCACTCTACCCCCTTCGATGAAGTACACACACTCACGTATAACCAAGCATATGCACCCATCTGTTGGGGGAGTGTAGATTGAAGTCAAATTAAAAAAAAGATTAAAATCTCATTTATTCCAACAGTTGGAAAATACTCATGCAACTGGTGAAAAGAGAGAAAGATAGTAAAGGGCTTTCTTTCTCGCTCGCTTTTCTTTCGCTTGGTTGCACGGGGGAGTAGCTGACAGTTCCAGGCTGACTGAGGCAAAGACTTTCCGATGTTTTCTACAGTCCCGGCACATGGTTGTATCTGAAAATGTCAGATATAAAGTGTACAGGACAGTAAGAAAGTGATTATGGGTCATGAATGTTTGGTAGATTGGATATAATTGTCATATTTCGATGAATTTTTTCAGGTATACGTGTATTATCTAGCAAAAAATAGTTATAATAATCTAAAAATCTTCCCCACTTCGTCACGAAGGTTGAAAGCACATTTTCAATAGTTTGCAAAAGAACCAAATGCTTAGGGAAATATACCCTCTACAATCCGCTAACAGCTGACCCGCAAATCACGATTAATCTCCATAGCAATAGAAAAGGTTTTAGTCAACGTTTCTATACATTTGCATCAGTCTTTCAAGGACTGAGAAGGTAATATAATACTAATGTCAAAGTTTCTATACATTTGTATCAGTCTTTCAAGGACTGAGAAGGTAATATAATACTAATGTCAACGTTTCTATACATTTGCATCAGTCTTTCAAGGACTGAGAAGGTAATATAATACTAATGTCAACGTTTCTATACATTTGTACCAGTCTTTCAAGGACTGACAAGGTAATATAATACTAATGTCAACGTTTCTATACATTTGTATCAGTCTTTCAAGGACTGAGAAGGTAGAATAATACTAATGTCAGTCTTACAAGTCTTAAATAGCTGTTGTTATGATCAATAATAACTTTTGGAGGGATGAAGAGTGGGGGGGGGGGGCAAGCTTCTTTCACATTTCCGACCACAGTGGG
>SMGT01014183.1:68669-82948 GCA_004794575.1 Lanistes nyassanus
GGGGGAGGGTTTCAGGATAGAATTGTGCTATGAAGCAAGCTGAACGAAAGATGAGGAAACTTATAAACAATTTGGTTCTGGTTTGACTGGAGATTCGATTCAAAGGAGAAAAATCGCTCATTTACAGGGCACTACTAAACGTATACTATATATATATATACTATTTACTATATATACTATATACACTAAATTTCCTATGCAGTCGTAACCGAGACAGACCGCTTTACGGAGCAAGCGAGCAGGACAGAGAGATCGAGAGAGCAACTTTTCTAGTGGCTCGTGAATTCCAAGAGCTTCTACCCCGTCGGACTAGTAAAAATTATGGAACTTCCCCATCCCCGATAAATACAACAACTAGCACAAACGGTTATATGTACGTCTCGGTTTCCCAACTGATTTTCCCTGTCAAAACATAGTCATCTTCCTGGCCTCTTCCCACGTGACCAGCACTTCACTGATAAACTTCTTACAAAAGACAATTTTATTCTACGATGTTTCAATCGCACTGTTTTGTAAGTGTCTGCGACGAGAGTGGTGCATGAAACTGAAAGAACAAAACCCTTGCCCCCCCACACCCACTGGAATTTCTGTACCTGTCTTTGTTTTTAAGATCTGTGTCTGCTGCTGTAACAGGTTACGCGTTTTGTATATATAATATGGAGATTGATGTAACCCTAAGCTCCTAGTGATTGTGTCTTACAGTGGCCCGACTGCCTGTTTGTTTTCGTGCTGTATCTGTCCTCATGACTGTGTCCTCCGACATAAATATGTCCCACATGTGTGGTGTTTGAAGGTGAAAGCACCCCCATGTTCTGCAGTAGCTCAATTTCCACGTAGGTTTTCAGAATGTTTTTAAGCCTGCAGTCACAGAGGGACACAGCTGTTGCCACAATTATGCATTTCCCTTCGTTATGTCAACCCTTGTATTGCCTCAACTTCCGGTGTGGTGCTGTCAGCGGCTTAGTACAAAGTATGTGCTACAGTATATAGGTGACGTCAATGGAAAAATATGATAATGAACCATGCCACGTATGCGATTCCAAAGTGAAAAAAGTACTTCTCAAGAAATAAAACTCTTTTATTTCTATTCTTGCGGAACCTTAGAGTAAGAGAATTCTACTCTTAAATTGCAGTTTCTTTGAAAAAAGCAACAACTAGCACAAAAACCCGCTAGACTTCAGATTGTTCAGTGTTTTATAAATAACATCCTGTGGGCTTTGAGATATAACTGATGGTACTAGTATGGAATAGAATCTCTTTTGGTAGTCTTGGTTTCTAGGTTACGTTTTGTTTATGCGCGCGCATTCAGATCTGAAACAAGTGGCTGCGTGTGTTACGTCAGGCCACTGCTGAAAAACATTCTTAGTACACACATTTAACCGCTTCATTATCATCAACATTAATAATGTGATGGGTGGCAGCCATCATGGAGACGGTTTTGGCCACCACGCTCACAGCCACAGCGGACGCCGGGGGCAGTGCCTGGGTCGAGTACTGCCAGCGAACCGTGGTTGTGACGCGCTGTGTCATCTGACCGCGTGCTGTGCTAGGCTCACTCTCTTTAAACGTCTCTATATCCTTCTAGGACAGTTGCAGATACTAACAACTAACATCTTCGGATTCTACGCGAATTACTCTTTCAGTAGATACTAAACTCATCAAACATCTTAATAGATTAGGTTAGTTTGTAGGCATATTTCTTATCCTTTTCTATTCAAATTAGCTAGGTAAACTGCCTTTTAACGTAATTATCTTTATTTCCTGCTCACTCTACTTAACTTTCCTTAACACTAACAGGAAGAGGAGAGCGCGCTCTATTTATCACATATTTTCGATGTTTTGTAAATATATTCATAGGTCTGTTATTTTGAGATTTGTGCGCGTAACAAGCACAAAATGTGCTGCGCGCCGAACTTTCACCCGCTAGCTTCTGGTGTAACTGGCAATGCTTCCCTCGCGGCCCGCGTACACCTTGTAAAAGTCGGACAATGCAAGGCCTCAGAGCAGTAGTGGTGGAGCCAGAGGAGAGGCAGTACTGGCAATGTAACGCGCCACGAGACCCGAGACTGGACAGTAGAGGCAGGGAGGTGGGCCGAAGGGAATGTGCGCAGCCGCAGCAGTGGCCTCGAATAAAACGTAGAAGGCCTCTGTGACAAAGTATTTTCCTTGGTTTGGAGTGAGAGAGAGAGAGAAAGTTACAGGAGCGAACCCGCTCCATCACAATAATAAATGTAGATTTTTTTAAAACACGCTAGAACACATTTCATGCACACTTCGCGCGAACGAGGCACATGTCACATGTCACCCTAGGCTAGTACCTGTCACTCCTTGGTAAGCCTTTTAGCTCCTCCCTTTTGTCAGCTAGTAGGGAGAGATACGTCATTACCAGGTTAATCGCTCCGCCCTTTCTGAACACCTAGGTAGGGGTAATGCTACGCCATTGGTCATGGAAGCCGCCCTGCTCCCCCTAGTCCGGCTAGAACCGGTTTACTTGAGGGTAGTGCGTCAGAACGCTTACTACATAAGGAGGTAAAAATGTTACACAAGGGAGCGATACACACAGAGCGATGCACAGGGGGAGACACAGACCGAGAGATACACACAGGGAGAGACACTCGGATGGAGTGTTAACGTAGCAAGACGACAAGAAGCGGACACGAGTAAACCCACTGACCTCTGCCCTTGCCATATTAGCCAGAGACGTGAAAAGAGCAAAGGACTTCAGCATCTCACGCAGGTACCCGGGGTGTATTCTGCCGACTACTAGACAAAGTAGTAAGTGACTGGTAGTGCCTTGTAGGACTGCTCTTGCCATAGATTATCTTAGAGTCGGGGACTCGGGTTGATAAGATAGACGGTTTTATCCTGCCGGAGACAGGAGACGTCATAAGCTAGTTGCTGGGCACGTACGCCAAGGGGTACAGAGAGGTAGTGTTGGTTGTACAGTGTCATAACTTCTTGTTGGTCTGGAATAGTTGTTTCAGCAGTGACAAGAGTAGGTGCTCTGTTGGTGGTCACGTGTTGAATAGCTTTGGAGTGGGGTATCGCAGAAGTTGTTGTATCAATAGCGACCATAGTAGGTGCTCTGTCGTCGGTCACTGAATGTATCGGTGTATTGCGGTAAAGCTGTTGTATTAGTAGCGACAAGAGTAGGTGCTCTGTCGTCGGTCACTGAGTGTCTCTGTGTTCTGCGGAAAAGTAGTGTTTCAATAGTGACAAGAGTAGGTGCTCTTTTGATGGTCACTTATTGATTCAGTTTGATAGCTTTGTTATTGTGTATCACAGAAGTTGTTGTTGCAGTGGTGACAAGAGTAGGAGCTCTATTGTCGTCACTTATTGTACGTGTGTATTGACCGGGATCATAGGCCGGTTTGGCAGTTTGGTTTCCCTCTTGCATTGATTTGATTATTTCCTTTGTCTGTTGCACGTGGTATGACGTCATCAGGCAGTGTCTTACCCTAGACACGAGCACGGTGATTCTTTGTAAATAATCTGTGGATATATTTGATGTTGTCGAATCAGTGTATGAACTATATGTTGAATAACGGTTCGCTGCAGTTGTGTCTTTTACGAGGGTGGGGGCTCTTGAGCAAGAAGTGTTTTGCCTGTGTGAGACTGAGGGAGCGTGTCAGTGTATGAGAATCTTTTCCCTCGGTAGATTTCTCTAGTTATTCACATTATTTCATAGCGTCGTCATCCTTTGGTGTAGAAACCATTGTCCTGAATCAGTAAAGGTTTTCGCGACGATTGCTCAATTAAATCTACATTTTACGAGATCACCCTAAAAGTTTGTCCAGTAATTCTGGAGAAGTCGAGTCCAATAAGATAAGGTACCGCCCGCTCGTCGACACCCAGACTCACTATAGTGTTCCCCTTTATGTATTCCAGACTAAGAGTTGTGTCAGGAATAAATTGTAAAGACCATTAAATATGCAACAATAACCTGAGACAGAATTAGTTCTCGGTAAGTGAGGCAACTAGACACAGAAGCTTCCCTTGATTTACATAAAGTACAGCTTATAAATTACCCCCCCCCCCTGATTTTTTTAAAAAAGAATCCAGAATCAATAAAGAACAAATGAGGACCGAGCGCTTAAATTATCGAAAGATAACTCCAACAAAGGTACTGGCAGCGCTCAAACATAGCCGTATGCAGACGTGTGTGCCCAAGGGAGCTTACCGTACTTAACACGTAGCAAAGAGAGGGCCGAAAGAAAGGAACGTGGCAGATCCTCAAAAAGATCTGCCATCCCTTTCTTTATAACGGCGCTATTCTTCACACAGCTAACCCTCGGTGCAGAAAGTGTGCATACAGAGAATCCATGTTAATGAAGTCAACCCGCTCACTAAGCGTGTACTGACAATTCAGAATCATGCAAGTTTTGGGCCTTGACAGAATAATGATTTTTTGGTTAGATTGAAAAGGTAGCCTTGAATAGTCCAGAAAGTTGATAAATGACTTCTACTAAGTGTGAATATTCACGTTATGTTGTTTACTTGTTACTTTTGATAATAAACATCCTTTATCAACTGATCAAGAAACCTGTTTTAGACCAAGTATATTCGGTACAAGATGGTTTCCCCGCCTATTATATTTTATTCACTTGTATTACTCTGCCTACCCTTTTCTTTGCTTTGTGTTACATACTCGAGAAAAAGTTGCAACTGAAAATTGAAAACGCGATCTAAAATCATATAAATGTCACGAAAGATATGGAAAATTAATGGCAGAAATTCGGTTGCATATGCAGCCCAGTGGTTATTCTCTATAAGTTCTTATGATATGGCAATCGTCTTCAATAAAAAATATATTAAGAATTTACCTTCCCAGGAAGACAGCGCTTCTCACTATGTACATCTGATACGCTTCTTACAAATGACGAGTTCATCACACCGTATTTTAAACGAACTATTCTGTCTGCGATGTGGGTGCAGCATGCAGGTGGAAAATGACAGACTTTACTGGCTACTCCGCTTGCTGTACCTGTCTTTGTTCTTGAGATCTGTGACTGCTGCTACAACAGGTAAGGTATTTTTAAAATGTAGTGTACATATGGGGATCAGTAGAACCGTAGGTTCATAGTCATGTTGCGCCAGAATAGCCTGCAGTTTTGTTATCTTTTCCTTCTGTCCCTGTCCTCACGACTTTGTCCTCTGACATAAACAAGTTCCTACACATGTTATGTTTGAAGGTGAAAGCAGCCCCATGCACCGCAATACCGCTTAACCTCAGCACTTACAGGAAGCTGAGGCGCTCTGAAGGATTTCATTTAGCAACAAACATCCGTAACCACAGTTATGCATTTACTTTCGTTGTGTCAACCCTTGTAGCGCCTCAGCTTCCGGTAAGCTGCTGCCAGCGAGCAAACACGCAGCACTTGCTATAGTATGCATGGGACTATAGTGGTAAACAAATGATAGGAGGCCACGTCACGCTTCGAGAAACAGAATTGTTCCACTCGGTTTTGCTTTCTCCTTAACCCATTAATGTTTTTTTTGAAACTTAGATTATGTTATAGGTATATCCACAATGAACATATGGAAACCATTTTTGATTAAAACTTTTAAATTGGTCATGTACACCATTAAATTTAGGCGTCACAAAAATCGGACTGTGGACAGAAATGGATAGGGGTATTACCTTTTTTTTCAAAGTGTGAATAAAAGAACATAGATGTGAAAACTAACGAACTTGGAAATAAAAAAGTGCAATATTTTTGATGAAGTGTTAATATATTCCTACTATCCCCACTCCTACTATCAAGGGAGTGTACTCAAGATAAAACATTAAAACTTGCAGCAGCTGAGTCACAACAGGGGATGAACTTGGATTATAGCCCTTGAAATGTACTGCAGCTGAAAAATGGGACTGTAGGCATAAAGGATAAAGTATAATGTTATGTTTGCATTGAAAACAGAATTGTTTTCTATGTCTCCCGTTTATTTTTGCAAATATCAGAAAACCTGATTGCCAAGCGGAATTACGAAAGGAATGTCAGTTCCTAGAAGAACTGTAAAGAAATGTTACATTTCATTTGGCGATTGGTTAACCTGTCGCTTTGATCTATAGGACTGTGAGAGATAGACAGAGGTGATAGGGGAACACGTGTACGCTCCACGGATGGGACACTCAGTTGTGAGGCCGTCACGAGACTTATCCGCTGCGATAGGAAAAGAGGCTTCCTATCCCAGCAGGTAAATCTCTACGTGGAGTCTCCCTCTCTATTCTATCACACCGTCACTCTCGCAATCTCGCTCTCAATCTGGAGAAAACAAAATCAATTTCAACACAGCAATAAAGCTCTTCTATAGCTTGTCATGGGAACGCTAGAGAGGGTTCGTTTCCGTGAGAAGGATGGTGTTTCCCTTTAAGGGTTTTGTGTCTGCCTTCGACTCCTATCCATAATTCTACCTTTTTGGGTAATCCTGAACACCAGCTCCACGCCCGGACACTAACACCACCCTAAACACTATATTGTGAAAAGTATTGGATTCGAGCCGGCAACGTTTTGTGTACCTTAACCATGCGGGCACACTGCATTTGTTAATTTATAACTACACATATTGTGCTGCTATCTCTGAACTGGAACCCCCAAAACACGGTCGCATGTTGAAAGGGCAATCTACCCCAATCTGTAAGTGATATTCCTGAAACTAACCTGCTTTTCTCTTTCAGATCCCACATGCTCATGCCGTGACTACGGTTCTTGCGAGTTCACAAACTTTGCTGTCAGCATTTCCAACAAACGTAGGTGTAATTGCTTTATTTTATAATGATATACTTTAATAAAAATAAAATATAGTTTTTTAAACAGTCCTGCTATATTGGTTCTATTCTTATAATGGTCGGAGTGGAATTATAGCTCGTGGCGATACTAGGGGTCGCTGGCTACAATTGTGTCTTTCGCTGGATTGTACTCAACGATTCCGACAAAACATTCCACACTCTAAGAGTTTATTACTACCAAAATGTCTTTTAGGCCTTAAACTTTTCAGTGTTTGTCCTTACTGTCAAATACAATCCAGTATTTACGGTGTTGTCATTCCAGGTTGTTATAGTGATTTCACCAAGCCGAAAACAAACACCCAATAATTAGAACCTGATGTTGTGGTTTCCCAACAAATCGGTCTTTTACCAGAGACACTAGAACATTTTGTTCTGATACAAAGAAAAAGAAATTAAAAAAAAAAAAAAAAACAGAAAGCGAGTGTGGAAGATGCATGAGGACACATGGCAACAGGTGTACAAGGGAGGCAACTGCTTTCAGCTCGATAGCTTCACTTAGTACTAGCTGGGGGACCCGTCGCTGCCCGGGTTTTTCTTACCAAGTCCACCCTTATCCATTGTAACCTCCACTCCTATCCCTTTACTACCCTTTACTACCCTCCCCCAAACCCTACCCCTTCCCTACTCCCTGTTGTCAAGCGAGGAAAGGAAAAGTACTCTACGGACGAAAGGGAAAAGACTGTGTGGTGATTTCCCTTGAAACCTCATGGCAGTGTGCAGTTAGTAAGGACGTCGTCGTATTTATTATTTCATTTTTGGTTTTTCCTAGGTACAGGGTGAAAATATGACCTATGCTAATCTGCGGGTGAAAAGGAACCCGCCTGCCACACACGCACGCACGCACGCACGCACCCTCACACACACGCACGCACGCATGCACGCATGCACGCACACACATTCGGCTTTATATATTAAATGACAAAACGTAAAGACCACCCTGACATTAAAGAAAGGTCATGAACTAACATGACTTCTCGTGGAACCCTAATCACACAAGTTTTTGTCCTTCATCTTTTTGGTTAGTTTGGTTAACTTTGAGCAGTCAGGAAGATTGATAGTTGACTTCTACTACCTACATGTGAATGTTCACGTTGTACTGTTTAATTTTACACTTTATAATAAACATTCCCTATTAGCTGACCACCCAAGACACCTGTGTACCCAGTTCCTAGCCAGTAGTTTAGTAATTAGCAGGGACGGATATGGAACAGCGAGACCATGGAGAGATACAGAGACGTTTTGTGTGAGAGGTTGTGCCTGTTTTAGACAAACTCTGTTCTGTACAGCATGATTTGTTGGCCTGTCATATTTTATTTACTTGTTTTTCTTTCTGTCTTTTTCTTTATGTTGTATTCCATAGCCGAGAACAAGTTGCAACCTCACTTGGAATCGCGATTCTATCAAAGTTAGAAAAAATGTATGGCAGAAATTTGCTTGCTTATCCAGGTCAGCAAATGGCTATTTTCTCCTGTTCTGATGATATGGCACCGTCTATTATAAAAAGGATTTGAACAGAAAATACATCTAACTATCCCTGTGTGACAGTCTTTCCTGGTAAACTTTATAAAATCTCAATTTTTATACTTAAAACTACTGCCGTAGTTCGGGGCTCCCGAAATCGAAACTTGATTAATTTTTTATTTCTTTTCAAAAGTCACGCTTTCTACCTTTCTATACTCTTCTCCTAGTTCGGGCAGTCTTTTTTATGTCTTTCTGGGAAGCAAAGACAGAAGCAAACATGAGACGCGGTCAGGAAGAAAGACACTTGTCACCAGTGGCGCCTCCTGGCCCCTGTTGGTGTGTGTATTTAAAGCGTACATCGCACACTCTGCCCTAATTTTGCTCTGTTGCCTTTGTACTCCGACCCGTTCCCCCCAGACTGTCTTCTGTCATCAGGGCTGTCCCTACATAATCTCGCCATGTTGTTTCTGACCATAAAGGAATTTGATGACCATTTTGGTTCTTACTTACAGAAAATGTGGCGGTGGGCAAAACAGCGAAAATGAGTTCAGTGTACAACAGCACACAATACAATTCCATATCTGGGCCAGCTTGTCTTGTTGTGAACGGCAAACTAGATACGACCTTCAGACCTATAAACCAGTTCCCGGACAGCCCCAACTGTATAGTCACTGGTTATAATGACCGTGAACCTTACTGGGAGGTTGACCTTGGCCAGCGGTACAGTATCAACGGCATCAGAATTTTCTGGATCTCTTATAAAGGTAGACATCATTGCCTGGTCCACAAAGACCCGTACCACTATTTCAGGATTGTCTACCCTTAGCTGTTTGCAAGCTTTGCACTCAATGGATTTTACTTTCTTTTCGCTTCGTGGCTTCCTTTTTGCTTTATTCCTCCCGGTCTGTTGTTTCCTTTCAGTGTGAGTTGCGCTTGCGCGTATCATGTGTGTTTCTGTGTGAGGGTGTGTGTGGGGGTGAGTTTGTGTGTGTGTGGGTGTGTGAGTTTTTGTGTGTGTGTGTATGTGATTTAAAGTATCTGTTATTTTTCTTACTTTGATCTTTTTATTTTCTCTCTACATCTGTGAATAACTTAACTATTCTATTTTTCCCACAATGCCTGCAGTCACCTTCACTCAACAGTTTAATTACCATTACGTACAGGCTTACTCCTAATAACCTTTATGAAAAAGCCAACTTCCAATCAAATTTTATTCATTCAGTCAAAGCAGTTACACTTCAGAATATTGGACTAAATGGAATCGGACCAACCACAACAATCTTACCTGTAAACTAGAATAGTTTAAAGCAAAAGCTGCATTTGAGAGGTGTCTACAAGACCAAAGTTCGAATTCCCAATAATCTCCCAGTTCAGAAACAGAGAATTCAGCATCTGCCCAGGGAAGAAAAAACCTGCTGCTTATGTAGAAAGCTAAATCTGAACCCCTCACGGATCTTCGCTTTTGAAACTATCCTCTCCCTTCACAACTGCACTCTACAATAACAAGACAAATATTTCTAGCAAAGAATCTCAAACGCTTGATATTTTGATGTCCCAGTATCTGTAAAAAAGAAAAAAGAAACGTTGGGCTATCTATAATAAGTTTTCTAGTATGTTATTAGTTCTCCGTTCATGAGGCGGTAATGGGTTTTTTATGTGTCCGTGCAGAAATTTTCGGGTGCATAGCCAAAGTCGACAGAACGATGCAAAAAAGGTTTCTTTTCTGACACACTCGTGATGTGTGGTGCTCATCTCTACAGAAAGGAATACGCATCTATGATTGAATGGGCCTTCAATTTTATTTTTTATCATTTCTATAAGTTTAGGAGACTATACAATAATTTAAATATATTGTGACTTCTTTTTGTTACTGAATAGTGGATGAGCGCAGTGATGGAGTCGAAGTTACAGTGGATGGACAGCGGTGTCACACTTTTCAAAGACCGGTTTCGAACCCGTCATATGTCGACTGTTTCACACACCTGGCTGGACGAGCCGTCAGGCTGTCTAAATATGACTACACGAGATCCCAGGACTACTTTATCACTGTGTGCGAGGTTGAAGTGTGGGGTAAGACACAAAAGATATTAGAACAAAAATTGATAATCACAAAAGTCATGACGAGAAGCTGTTAGGCGAATAGACTGACCGACGCACGCCACCGTCGACTGATAATAACTGTTATTATCTGTTGGATGCGATTTAATGTTTACTGGAAATTTCCCAGAGGTATTCACTACTTTTTCTGGCATCACCAGTACCAGTGGTGTTACAACCATCATCAGATATGACTGCGATAAGTAGTGGTACATATAGTATGAAACACAACTATGTGCTGATACAAGTCTTACATTTAACATCACACAGTTAACTGGACAAACGACTAGGCTGTCTTAAGCTGACCACTTGAAGCATGGACACATTTTGGCTTTGTGCACGTGCGTGTCCTGCACATGAGTCTGTGTTTGTCCTCCCATTGCCATGAATTGTGTATCTAATACATAAAGCCAAATGTGTGTGTGTGTGTGTTCGGCACGCGGGTTCGTTTTCACTCGCAGATGGTCAAAGGTCTGTTCCTAGATGTCATTATAAATTAAATAATGAATATGATGAGACCTTAGTGCATATTGCCATCAGCGTGCAAAGGAGATCACCCAAGTTCCCTTTCGTACAAAAAGTACTTTTTCCTGGCTCTCTTGACAAACAAACGTTTCGACTAAACAAACGGCGAGTTTAATACCAGGACTGCGTTTCTGGAGGAGGGGCCTAATTTTTCTAGGGAGGGGACAGATGGTGTTTCCGGTGGAGGTTTGGGAAGGGTAGTGGCTAAGGGTGGGCTTAGAAAAGGGGTAGAGGCTATGGATGGAGGTTACAAAAAGGGGAGGAATGGGCGGGGTAAGGCTTAAGATTTTGACAGCTCGGGGACGGGGCAGAGACTACTACCGGCGGAGGAGGGATAGGGTGGGGGCTAGGGAAGGGTAGAGGTTGGGGGTGTCGTAGGGTTAGTAAAGGGGTAGGGTGAGCGGGAGAAGCCTTAAGATTATGACGTCTCGGGGTTGATTGGCTAAACAGAATTTTGACGTTTTCATGCTCTTCGTTGAAAGAAAAAAGAGAAACGGGAGCGCCGGGTCGCCAGGAAATAAAACATTCCCAGCATTTATATTTGCACCCAGTGCAGGGGTCAGCGATCAGTGTTCGATACTGGAAAATTGTGAACGGTCTCAAATACCAGTAGCAAGATCTCAACTCCAAATTAAAAAGAAAGTATTTAGACAATCAATACTTTCGTCTTATGGGGTTTTTTTTGGTTAATAGTCGCATTCATACCCTTTAAAAGTTAGCTACTTTTAATAGTGCACAATTTTTGTATGTCCCAGCAACCTTTTGTTTAATGGGATTGTCTACACAGACGTTTTGTGTCGTTATATCCCTCCTTAAAATGTCAAACATCTTCTACCAGTACCATATTCTGTCATGATCATATCTTGAATTTTATCTGATCGTGTCCTCCCGCAGTCTGCCAGCCGGGATACTTTGGAATCCAGTGTCAACATGTCTGTCCACAAACTGTTTGTAACAACAAGGTGGTCTGTAGCCCTGTCGACGGGACATGTCCCAAAGGTCGGTGATAAAGTTTCTGAATATAATGCAGCGTGTCATTTCATAACGCGACGTTGGAAATAAGCCTTTGTGTTTGCTTCATGTATATAATCAGCTTAAGCAGCGAGAAGATACAAAATAAACCCCTTAAATTTAACGTATTTTTCTGTTAACTGACATTAATCTGTCACGGGGATTTTAAACTCGATATACTGCTCATTGCAGTGCTTCTGACTAAACAAGCTTTGACCCATTGAGAACATTAATACCGTTTCTCTACAAAGACTGACGTTTTCTTGAAATAAAGAGACATACTTTGGAAGCTTCATTCCCATGGTTCCTCGATCACACAATTTTATGGATGACAAAAGTTTATTACGATAACGCTAAGCCAACAGATGTCAGATATAAAGTGTACAGGACAGCAAGAAAGTGATTAAGAGTCATGAAAGTTTCGTAGATTGGATATCATTGTCAGATTTAGATGAATTCTCTCAGGTATACGTCTATCGTCTCACAAAAAAAAATTGTTATAATAAACAAAGAACAAATGAGAACAGAGCGCTATAAAATCGTCAATGGACAATCCCAACAAGGTACTGGCAGCGCTAGACATACCCGTATGCTGACGTATGCAAACAAGGGAGCCTACCGTACCCATACACGTAGCAAAGAGAGAATCGAAAGTAAGGAGCGTGGCAGATCTTCAAAAAAGATCTGCCGCCCCTTTCTTTTAAACGACCCTAGTCTTCACACGGCTAACCCTCGGTGTACAACGTGTGCATACAGCGGATCCCTATTTTATATCGTCAACTCGCTCACCAAGCGTAGGTTGACGACTGGGATCCAAGACAAACACAACATAGGACAAATACATGGAATTCTCAAGGTGCACAATATAATTAACAAAGAACAAATGAGAACAGAGCGCTATAAAATCGTCAATGGACAATCCCAACACTGCAATCTCACTACACACAGGTAAATTTTGCAAAATTCTTAAACTTCCCAGGTAACTCTAGCAGTAATTGCATCTACACTCATTCCTCCAGCAATCACACCCACCATTCGCACAACAGCATATAGAGCATAACTCCCTTTCAACCCTTTCACCAGTTCCACCGTTACTAATAAATTCAAGACACCTTCCACTTCTTTCAATCTCCAGGTTTCGTTACTAATAAAGTCCTTAATCTTTATATATCACTCAATTCCACAGTCACTGATAACTTCGTGTCATAACAGTCTTCCTTCAATCTCCAAGTTTCGTTACTAATAAAGTCCCAAATGTTTATATTTCTTTCAATTCCACAGTCACTGATGACTTTGTGTCATAACAGTCTGTACCCTGCTTTCACGAAGGTTGGGGTTAACGACACAAGACCGAAAAATGCATACGTTACCCCTTTCCGAATGATCTTCTACAAAATAAAGAATCTCTGCGCAGCAAGTTATAGCTGCCCAGGCTGCTGACGCATAGCGCCACAGAGACTCGTGGTCGAACCAAGATGGAGCCGGTAAACGAAGATGTCAACTGCTCGACGTGTAAACTCTAAAGCGCTCCTTCAGCGTGAAAACTCACGGAGATATCAACAATACTCCAAGTGAGGGTGATACTCCAAAAAAAAAACCCACTTCTCTTCACTATATCCTCAGGAAAATACTCCAACACTGGTCTTCACTATATCCACAGGAACAAACTCCAACACTGGAACGGAGATATATATCGTCCCACCTGCTTGATCTCTCGGGGATGACACGCAGAATTCCCCCACACCACTGGAGAGTCGCACAGATCAGAAAAGTCCCCACCAACTTACGAGACACTCAAAGCACTGCAGAGAACACTGGTGTTCACTATGCAACACACATCCACTCTCTTCCACACAGAACCACTCTACACCTCTCCCGCCTTCGCCCCTCTCCGCGCGAGATTTTCTTCCCCCAACACTACTCAGTTGGTGACTGAAGTAACTGAACAGTACTCATCCCTCTTTCTCTGTACTCACTAATACTGGCTATAGTCAATACACAATGATGATAAGTTATATCATTTTAACAAAATTCTTGTATATGGATAATCAATTCAGAAAATAACTTACGAGCAAACAAACAAAAAATTCCAAACTGCCACAGTCAACCAGCATCAACCATCTGGACCTCCATCAAAGCCATCAAAGGCGAATACACTGATGCACACACCCCATAATACTTGCACTCAAAGGTTACGCGCATACGCGTCCGTGACATAAAAAGAACCAAATGCTCAGGGAAATATACCCTCTACAACCCGTTAATATATAGCTGACTCGCAAATCACGATTAATCTACATAGCAATAGAAAAGATTTGTCAATGATCTGCATCAGTCTTTCAAGGACTGAGAAGGTAGTATAATACTAATGTCAGTCTTACAAGGACTGAGAAGGCAG
>SMGT01014184.1:0-33672 GCA_004794575.1 Lanistes nyassanus
CCCCCCCCCCCCCCCCCCCCGTTTAGCCAGTCTTGCAAACAAGAGCCACAATGTAGGTGTGCTGGAGCGTGATTGGAACTGACAATCTGCGTCACTAGCAACCACACGTATACCATCATCCTAGATGGACAGATGGATGGAAAATGTTATCTAATAAAAAGAACACTGTCTGAAAAAAAACCGGCCTTTACGCTTGACGTGCGTCTGATCTCTCAGCTCTTGGCATAAATGCACATTGCAGTGCAGTGGACTACGGAGTCGGGCTTTGCCTAGCAGCAAGTCTAGTTAGCCAGCAATATCACAGCATTAGTCTACCTTTGTGTCTAGCACAAAATACCTTCCCGCAGGAAAAGACGAAGCAAATTCTAGAATCCTAAACTTTATGCACCTGCCACATAATACCGGAAATATACCCAGTGGCGCGTCTCGAAAGATAATGCAGGCCCGGTGCACGCTGTGCATCACAGCAGAGAGGTTGCAAGGAAACCAGACATTAAACTAGAAAATGACAGCCACAGACACAAGGTTCTAGAAAATGAAAAGGCATGGAACAATCCAGAAGAAATGAAAGTATCACACAGAAGGACACCGCAAGCAGAGGCGGGGAGGAGCGAGAAGTGGGGGAAAATGAAAGAGCATTACTGAATCCCGGGCACATCAGACAGCGACAGCAACCACAGGGTATTGAGGATAACTAGAGGATTAAAAAGTATCCTCCAGCACTGATTTTGTTCGGTTGGTTTAACACCAAAAGGATGATTGCTCTCTACAGGTGCAGAAACCTGTGTCCTGTTCTTCACGTTCATCTGCCCTGCTTGAAAATCTGTGCTGTTCCTAAGCGTGCCAGATAACCATTTGCAACTTTATAGGTCAGTCTGACACCAGTAATGGCAGGATCAGTCTTTAAAAAATGCAATGTTCCTCATTTTGAACTATCTTGCTTCATATATCCCTGCAGTTCTGAGACCTTGCATGTAACTGTTGTAAATGTGCTCTGATGACGTCAGTGTTGGACATTTCAAGGGGATCAGTAGTCTTGGCATAATCTTGAACTCGGTTAGGGTTAGGGAACTCGGTTCGTGAAACTATCTGGGTGAAAGTCTACGAATTTAAAAAAAACAAACACTACTATTGTAAATTATTGTTGTATCAGTTGCTGGACAGTCCGTTGTAGTCACTATTTTTACAAGGCAAGAATTTAAGAAATTGTCTAGTGAATTGAATTTTAATATCTGCATTAACATTCTGTCAGAACCAAAGGAGGTTCAAAGGAGCTCTGTGAATATGTTAGGATCAGAAACCCCTGGGTCATCAATACTAAAGTGCCTAACCGTGTCGTTCTCTCTCACGTACACACGAACGCGGTCTGAAGGAGGCTGTAGCGTCTGGCAAATTTTTGTTTTCCATCCTTCATGCTTTTCACTGATGATATTATTCCAAACCAATCAAGTTATATACCGAGGTGTGTTCAAAGAAACATCACCACCTTCATGTTCCTGACAAACAATTCTTCCCTACGGTGAATGGACTTGAATGGTGTATCTGCTCGGCAAAGCGATCAATGGGAGATGGTCAAGGAAGCCCCAATTACCCCATTTCTGGGATCCCTGTTCCAGTTACACACCAACAGAAGCAAATGACGAAATGATGGTTGGTGCCTGGTGAACGGCCTGAAACCAGCGCTCCGATTGCAAACCTCTTCGTCCAACAAACGCTCTATAAGCAGCGCACGATACAAAAAGAAAAATGAAAAAGAAAAAAAGGGGACCCTTAAAAGCTGTCTTTCTAAACAGCAGCCTACAACTCGCAAGTTCTAAGTGCATTGCATTTTCTGAACATAAACTGCCTTTTATCTGCGAAGCTTGTGACAGGAAGAGAGTGGGATGTATTTATGTTTTCAGCTTCAAACAAGATCCTTGCCAAATTCGCTTTGAATTTCAAAGCAAAACCCTGATCAATACCAAGCAAATTAACTGTGATAGCAACAAACTCTGACCACACTTTTCTGTTCTCAGATGCAACTTTTGTTGTGGTGTTTTAGCAACAACTAAATATGGTTAGCGAGGAAACGTAACACACGACAAGCTGTTAGCTTTTATAGACATTTATTCTTCAATCATCAGTCACTCTTTTGTGGTTTATGTTAGCTGGAGAACATACTTTGACCGACAGTAGAATAACAACAAACACTGAGACATCCCCATTCTTATAAGAACAGACATTTTTTAAAAAATCTAGATTTTTCACACAACTGATAACACCAACATTAAGTTATTGTTGCATTTAGCTCAGCAACATCGTCGTCTTACAGATTCTGCTTGCAAAATACCGGCATTTCCTTGCTGCAAGAAGGATGTAGAACAGCACCATTGACCAATCCTTGGGTGCAGCAAGAAATGTCAGGCAGCAGCACACACTGCTCCTTTGGTGTTGAATGTTCTACTACTGTTTGAAGTTCCCTGCAGTGACTCCCTGCAGGACTTGAGCCAAGCTGTTGTCCCTGGCCCGGTGTACAGTACTGGCAACTAGCCAGTAACAAATGTACTTATAACAAGGCGCATCGTTAGGATCTATGTGCTGTCCGTGTCATTATACTGTAGGTCACTTCAAAATCATTCCCCGTTAGCAACATTATAATAATGTTTACATTAGCATCTTTCCTCGAAAGATCTCAGTATTTTTTAAGTCTCAGTTAAGGTGCCCCAAGGATTCTTCTCTGTGAACGATACAATATCACATCAGTGTGCCAACCCAGCAACTACCAAAACAAAAATGTCCATTCTGTTCAGTTTTCACTGCGCCTGACGCTTTGTGTGGACAGACGTGGGAACCTGGGTTGCTCTTTCAGCAAGCTCCCTGAGCCACAGACACACTTCCAGATCCTTGTAACAAATGGAATGGCATGCCTTCCAAACGTTTTGAAGGGCACTAACCACTAACTATCATCCGAGCATGGTCATCAGTTAACCAGCGCAGAGCTTAATTAACTTTCTAAATTTTGTTGTATAACTCTTTTCTAAAAAAACATGGTGAGGTAAGGTAGCCATTTAATGAGGCTAAAGCATTTCAGTCCAAATTATTTCAGTTATGAAAATCCACAGTACAGGTGTATTTTCAATTTTCTTTTCAAACAGTAAAAGAAAGAAAAAAATGTGTATTGTACTTCATTTCTTGTATGTGGGTTCAAGATATACAGATAGAGAACGTGGTGTGGCCCAAAGTTTTAAGGAAACGAGAAAAAGGGTTTAATACAACTTATAGAAGTCTCTCAGAAAATAGACTCAATGCAATTTATAAGAAGTCCTTCACAAAACAGAGTCAGTACAACTTATAAAAGTCTTTTGCAAAACAGATGCAGTACAACTTATATAAAGTACAATTTATAGCAGTCTGTCAGAAAACAGACTTAGTACAACTTGTGGAAATCTACCAAAAAATAGACTCAGCACATCTACAACTTCTTAGTTTACACAGTCTCTGCTTACTTAAGCTCTTTTCACTGAGGTCTACCTTTTATCACACTGGACGTCTACTGAACATGATGTTAGCCAACATTCTGGCAAGCTAAAACATTTAAGTAAACAAAGTTCTTTTCAATTATAGTGACTGCAAATAGCTTTCTAAAAAACAACAAAAATTTACGACAGTAATGGAACACTTTTCCCCCCAAGAAATAGCCCTTTCCTCTGCAAAAAAAAAAATAAATATTCAAACAGAAAAAAAATGTAACCTGACTCAAAGTACAGTCTCATCTCCTAATTTGTTGACTGTCATTTCTTTTTTCCTCTTTTCTTGCTGTCGCTAGACGCAGCACTTGAAGAATCAGCACCCTGCGCCAGTGCCAACCGTTTCTTCAGTTCTAGCAGTTTGTTAACCTCTGCATCAATGTCCTTTTTAGCTGCTTTTGCACCTTTCATTTCACGGACCACGTTGCCCTGGGAAACAGACATGGGATACAGACCCTGTAAGCTCAACATTCAAACCTTCAAACAATGCCTGTCACTGGTTACAACCAAATCTCATGTTCTTCTCTGTCTGTATTTTCTATTACCAAGTGAAGCAATGATTGCAATTCAACCAGGAATTTGGTTCTCAGCATGAAATAATGGACATAAGAAGAAGTACCCGCTTGTTGAAGAAAGTGTACAAGTATTCAGTACAAAATCAGTTTTTCTAATGTTAATATGAGAAAGGACAAATGTAAAGAAACAGACAGGACAGAAATGCACAGACACGCAGAACGAAAATGAGATGACAGAACACGTGACAAAGGAACATGACAAAACTGGCGTTGAGGACAGACGACAGAAAAGTGAGGTGAAAACAAGATGATCAATGATGATAGTTCAGTGACGTGCAAATATTGTACAAAGAACAAACTATGAAGTACACAGTACAAATATACTACCTGTTTGGAAACTTCTTCAGTTAAACGAGCAATCTCTGCTGGATCAGACGGCGTTTTAGTATCTCCTGCACCCACCGACAACGGGCCGTTGGCTACCACAGGTGCCTGCACCTGACAACAAAACCAACTTTTGGTTCACTGGAAGACATGGTTAGTTTACCTTCACAGAAACTAAAGTTTCTTCATGACGGAAGTTTCTGAAATCAACATTTATTTTCAGAAGTTCTCGTCAGCTGTGTGTATGAAAAGGACACTGGGCAACATCACCAATGCTGCAAAAGTTGACACAAAGCCATTACTGATAACCCAGTGATGACCATCATTCCTACCTTGGCAGTCGACATCACAGGATTTGGTGGTGAAGGCTTGCCTGCAAACCTTGTCTTAAGCTCAGCTATAGTGGAGGCTTCAATCTTCTGGAACAGTGGACTTGGCTGTGGAAGAGACAGAAGTCAGGTTTGATTCTGCTGTGCACATACTGTGAACACACAGTTTGTCACTAAGGAGAGTGTTCCACATCTTTACCAGCACACAATGTGTTTAAACACTTGCTCTCTTAAGAATGAGAAGATTTTTTTTGTTTTAAATCTGTTTGTTAGAAATGTTAGCATTTCTGTAAACCAAAGTGTGCGATGATGTTCGAGTTTTGATCTTTCCTGCAAGGCAATATCAGCCATAAAGTTATAAAACTCCTTTTACAATAAGATCTCCATGTCATACCTTCCCTATCTGGTGACCAGGAGGCAGACGGCACAGAAAGGCATCCGAGACAACATTGGCGTCTGGTGGGAAGTTTAACTGCTGCTGAATGGTAGCGCTTGTGTCTGGCATGTAGGGGATCAGCAGTACAGACAGCAGGCCGGCCACATTGACTGACAAACTCACCACAGTCCCTGCTCGCATTCTGAGGCATGGACATCAAGAAATATCAGTCCTAAACAATACTTTGATAATAATTTTACTTCTTCGAAAGCTAGCACACTCTAAATCCCTACTGAGACTTTTACCAGCACAAAGTGAATGACAAACATGGTGCTGTGTAAAAGGGATAATAGCCGATCATCTTTTGGAATTACTTTGAATTACAGCTGAAGGTAAGTGTTATCTTATGGATGTTGTATGAATGTAAGTGAATGGCCAAGTGGTTAGAGCGCTGGTCTCCAAACCCAAAGGTGCAGCTGCAGGATGGTTTGGTACCTGTGTGCTGCAGCATGCTTCCCCTAGATTACTAGCTGCGAATAGATACCTGACCTCATGGGTTAGCGAAGATAAGGCAGTGAGAAATAGGAGATCGGCACATAGAAAAATGAGTCTCAAACATCTTACTTCCCTGCAACCTCCCCTCCCCTACTCCTACCAAAAGTCATAGGGGATCCTTACCTACGTACAAGCACATATCATTCACTACATACTTCTCCTCAGCTGATCCTTTGATGAGCACCCATGGCTTGTTACTCTGCACATACTGGTTGCCAAAACGAGATATTGTCAAGATATTGCGAATGCCATCCCGTAGTCTGAAACAGATGACATGTTCACATGGGTAATCCATTCTAGAACAAAATTATGCATGTGTGTGTATACACAACCAAGATCTGCACAAGCTGTATGCTGCATCAAAAGTTGTGATAAGAAAAAAGTTCAGAACCAGCTCACCATGCACACACTCTACTGTCACTTTCTATGGCAAAAAAACTGAAAAATAAATGTTAAAAAATAAATGTCAGTATCATATTTGACAAAGTTTTAAAAACACACTGGCACATAACCCTCACAGAACTTCCAAAAGATTCTGTAACAAAACAGTGAAAAAAAGGAGACCTTCCGTGGTCCATGTTGTTGACGTATGCAGTGAGTTCCCGGTTGATCAGAGCCAACAGCTGTTTGTCCTCCTCCTCTAGAGTCATGCGTTGCACCAACCCCCCAAAGTTGTTGGACAGGAACATCAAAGCTCTGCGGAATACTTCACATCTATATTTTTCTTTTAAGAGATAACTATTTTAACTGTTAGAAAAATGAATAACCAACTGTACATTACAATAAGCAAAATCAATGAAAACAGTTGTATACTAAGCAAATATTTAAGCAAAACTTTGCAAAGTTACATTAAGATATTCCATGTTAAGGCCCCTCTTTCAGTCCCAAAACTGAAATAAATTATATTTAGGTTTAAATTTAGATAAGTGTCAGTGCGTAATAAAATAATCATATTCAGCTGCAGTGAAAATATGGGTATATTTCATTTGGAAATTAGTGCAAATAAAGTACAGCAAACCATGTCTGTGGCGGACACCCTTGGGACCACCTAAAAGTGTCCCTCCGAGACAGGTGGCCGGTCATCTGAGGGAGGGTCTACAGAACCACCTATCTTTTAGTGACCATACAACACTAAACACTAGACCACAGTACACAGTATGTACATGTAAAGAAACAAGAAGCAAAAGATAGACAACATGATGGAGTAGTCAACTTGATTCACTCAGCCATAACAATAAATGCCGTCTGAGATCAGTTGTGTAGTTTTTGCTTGCATAGGAAAAGTCAGAAATGTTGGATTGGTGCCCCTTGCCTAAATGTGAAACGTGGATATCTTCTAACACAGTCTTCACCGGCATGGCTGCCGAGATAAAGTCGCTCCATCCGGAGTGTGCTGCTTGAGCACAGGGAGTCAACATGTCTCAAGGCTTCCTTTGTTGATGACACGGTGTCATCATTGCTTTCATCACCATCGCCCTCACCATAAGACCCTTCTTTGGCGTGGTTGTGACGTGGCCAAGAAAGTAAACAGCTGTACAACAGACCATGTCTTGCAAACGGGATCTTGATAGCTCTGTGGTTAGAACTGTGGACTAGCAAGTGGAAGGATCACGCTTGGTATGGATGGGCAACTGGGACCAAAATTCACTGTCCACTGTTGACGTAAGACAGTGTGGCCGCCCGTTTAAGGGGAGTTTGTGTTGAAAATTGATCGGTACCGGGCTCAAGTGTCCGTATCAGTGAGGTGACCTCGGGTTTAAGGAACTGCTAAAGACAGATTTTGCTGTACGCTATTTACTCTGTGAAAATCTGCACCATTTTGGCACTGGGTTGAGCATGAATACATGTGTTACCTGTTGATAAAGTTGCCCAGGTTGTTGAGAAGCTCACTGTTGTTCTTCAGTAGGAGATCATCCCAGCTGAAACTTGCATCCTGAGATACAACAATATCATCTAAATAGAAGCATAATCTGTGTGTGTGTGTGTGTGTGGGTGGGTGGGTGGGTGGGAGCACACACAAGGATGCATCTGCCCACCATGAATTCATACATGCACTATGCTGTGTGTATTCTGTTGAAAGGCACACATCTATCAATGAGGTAATCCTTCCCACAATCTAACATTGGTCCTTGCATTACATTGTAAACATACACAAATGTGCTTTAATGAAAAGAACAAATTTGATAATACTGTAGTTTTAAGAAGAAATCTTTTAACAGATTAAGATATAATAAGATTTGAGTATAAATATTTGGCCTTGTACACACCTGTGATTCTGGTCGGACATACAAGAGATAAAACCGATAGATGTCAGCAGGTATACATGTGTCTTTTGCTTGATCCCCAAACACACCAGTACCACGACTTTTGGAGAACTTGGTGTCCTCATAGTTCAAGTATTCTGCATGAACACAGGTGTGCACGCATGTTTGCATATACAAACCCATCCACATATACTTTGTACAATTTTCATGCAAGTTACAGTTACAGTGACAAACACCAACTGATGCATAATTAGTGGCAGAAATGCCAAAAGTCTTCTCCCCCCAAAATCAAATCAATTTCAAAGACAGCTATATGATAGCATCACATTGCAAGGATTGAATTAGTGAAAGTGCAAAGCTCTGTGATATGACAATATTTCTGCAGTACATCTAAGAATGGTGACAGAGTCCAGCTGTCTTAACAATGAACCTGTTGCCACCATGAAAACTGCAGCTGCCATATCCAAGTCTTTTGATATGAGATATATAAACACATGCTGACTCGAAAGACCTGAAAGATAAGACTCACCTGTTGCCACCATATGGTTGACGACAGTGTAATTATCATCTGCTCCCAAAAGGCATGATGGGAAAATGACACTGTGGAATGGTACATTGTCTTTTCCAAGGAAGTTGTACATCTCCACCTGAACACAAAATTTAAATTCCTTATCTGCCCAACATAAATGAATGCTCTCTCTCAGCAATGTTGTTGAGCTCCTTCCTTGAAATGTGTAATTTTTTCTTAAAAGGAAATTTCTCACATGTAAAATTAGTTTTAGCAAAGTTAGAAATGTATACTATTTTGCACCTTGCCAGGTGGAGACATACACAGCTTGTCTGCTCTTTACGATCCATCCTCGGACAGCCAGGGAGACAAGAGTTCACCGAATGCTCCCTGCCTGCACCACCTCTAAGCTCTGAGACCAAGGCAGGGGGGGCGTCTCACTGGGCCTCTTCGTTGCCAAACACGTCTTGCGCTACAATCTTTGCCTGGCATTAAGAAGATAGCTTGGAGCTAGCAGCTCACCCCCGGGTATGCTGTCTCAGCAAAGCTGACGCCATCTGGGGACACGGCCTGCTGGAATGTAACAGAGGATGGAGCAGCAGCTGCGCTGGACATTTTAGACTCTTTGGCTGGTCACGGTACACTCCCGGGACTTTTGTTTACGCTTAAAGAATGGTCCATCTCAGCCAGGCCCACACCCTCTGGGGAGAGGCAGGAACAGCAGGTCCTCTGGATGTCAGAGGCTCCTGGTCTGGTCGGGACATTATCCGGAAGACAGTGGCAGGTTAAGGGTATCGACAGTGTTGTCTGATACCCTTGTGCCAGCAAAAGAAAGCCGAAGTGAGTCACCAGTAGTCATGACCTCTCCACTGGGTTGACTGTACCCAGGAAGGAATGACAAAATGACTTCGCCAATCGCTGCCACTACCACCTACATCCATGGGAGGAATGTTGCTGGAGCTGCAGGAGGCATGATGTAGATTGCTGTCCCGACAATCTGACAAGGCATCAGTGCTTTGATGCTATTCCTCACTCTGGCATGCATATCGCAAACAGCAAATGAGAGGAAAAAACGAAGCATTTAGCTCCTACTACCCGCTGATTTCGTTAAGGCATAGTGACTTAGAATGCCAGACCACGATGTGCTCGACTTGTCTCACAGTAAGACTAGAAACTGTCTTCTATTTTCCTTTCTTTTCTCTTCAGACTTGAACAAAACTCTAGGTGTTTGTTAGGCAGAGTGCGACATGTTTTGTCTCCACCAAGCTAAGAAGGAAACTGAAGATAGTTGTGTCATGAACCTGACTCAGATGGAAAAGGTGGGGGTGGGAAGCATGCAATGAACTCATCACCCTGTCACAGGATGGGAAGTCAATGGCAGACAAGCTGTGTATGTTTCCACCTGGTAAGGCAAATAGTACACATTTCTACCAGAGCACTCTCAAGGCTTTCATCAGAAACAGTGAGCCAGAACTGTCTTTTAGAAGATATTTTAGTTCTTTGAACTGTTGTGGACACTTTACTAAGACAATGGATCCGAGGGGAACTTGGTGCTAACAACAACAAAATTACATCAACAATGTACTAGGGCCTAACACCCAAAGTAGAGCAAACTAACAAAGTATGAATGGCTAGGAAACAAATTATTACTGCCGCAGATTAATAAAGTGTTCTGAAAAGAATCAAGCATTCATAATACAAATTTCTTAACTAAATTTGAGTTTCTTTAGCAATACTTACCATGATCCAGAATGCTAATTCTCAAGTTAGCGAACCCCAATCGCACCTTCCAAACAAAAAATTTTTGGTTACAACCCTGGTAAGGCCCCTTCACGCATGCGCATTCGAGTGCCTCACCCTATGCGATGCACTGATTGGACATATTCAAACTGACTTTCACAAGCCCCAAAACAGAAAACAGCGGGGAGGAGGGTGGGCTTATGAGGGGTCATGGTAAGTATTGCTAAAGAAACTCAAATTTAGTTAAAGAAATTTGTATTTTCTTATCACAATACTGTACCATGACCCAGAATGCTGAATAGCACAAAAAGGTGGTGGGTAAGAGAAAACAACAAACTTACCAGGGTTAGGAGGAGGTGGTACGCCAGAGGTGCTGGGTAAGGACAGCAGCACCCACTCCAAAGTGCCCATCCTCTCCAGAGGCTGAAATGTCCCGAAGATAAAAATTTATAAACGGGTCTTCAGACCTCCAATAGGCAGCTGCTAACAGGTCTCGTAGAGCTGTGGACTGAGATGCAGCAAGAGAGGCGGCCCACGCACGGACTTCGTGCGCTCTGGCCGTGGATAAAGGAATGGAGGAATGCCATTCCCCTTTGAGGTCTACAGTATTGTAAGCTCTCCGGATAACCGATTGTACCCAGCGAGAAATACTGGCTTTCGAGATGTCTCGAGTGCGACCAGACCGTAAGGGAAGAAACAATCGTCTCTGATCAGTGGTACGCGAAGTTAATGTGCGACGTCTGTACTCACGTAACGCGCGCACCGGACAATTTAAGCAGTCAGGATCTGAGTGCTCTAGAATTGTAGATAGCGACTTAATCAAATTTCTGGGGGACGGATCATCCGGCCGTTGGTTTTTGGCTCGAAACTCTGGAAGGAAGGCGAGAGATAAGGAGGCGTCAACTTCAGTTCTGAAATCTGTAGCTAGGCCAGAGAGAGCATGGTGAGTCATGGTGAGAAAAACTGACTTAAGAGTCAGATTCAGAATGGAGGACTGCGTGAGAGGCTCGTATGGCGATTCACGAAGAGAGGCTAACACAAGGAAAAGATCCCAGGCCGGAACACGAAATCATTGCGTTATTGCCCCGTAAGGAGGTCCCCAGTTGATGAAGGGTTGAGACGACGGCAGAGCGTCTCACCCTCACCGCAGAGGAAGAAAGGTGGACTTCGTCCGCCAAAAAGGCAAGATGATTGGCGAGGTCTATCGCCCGAGGTCGAGAGGGGTCAACCCCTCTGATCTTGCACCACCGCACCCACTGACGCCAGTGGGAGTCATAGACACGGGTGGTGGAACTACGTCTGGCGGAAGCCAGGAAGAGGAGGGTGGAGTCCGACGCACCAAGATGTTTAGCACGAGCAGCTAACAAAGCCATGCGTGCAGACTGAGAAACTGAGGGTTGGGATGCGGAATGCCGGATCGAGGTTGAAGAAGCGAACCGGGCAGTACGCTAAGTGGAATTGGATCTACTTGACTGAGACTAAGAGATCCAGGAACCATGCCTGTGCTGGCCAACGAGGCACGACAAGAATGAGACGGGGACGATCTGTCTCTATCCTCTGCAGGACTCGGGGAAGGAGTGGTAATGGGGGAAAGGCATAGGCCTCCAACCCCTTCCACGATAGGGAAAACCCGTCCACTGCCCAGGCTTCCGGATCTGGAACAGGGGAGACGTAGATTGGTAGACGTTTGCTGAACTTGGTGGCAAACAGGTCCAGGATTGGACGGAACCAGGTCCGCCACACCGGTTCCAGGACTGTGGGTACCAGCGTCCATTCGGTCTGGAGGACACAGTATGGCCGGCTGAGCAGGTCTGCTAGGACATTGGCGGAACCCGATATGTGGACTGCAGATAGGTGCAGGCTGTGATGGTGAGCCCACCGCCAAAGAGATTCCGCCATTAACGACAGATCGACTGAGTGTGTGCCGCCCTGATGATTCAGATAGGCCACCACTGTCGAGTTGTCTGAGTGAATCCGAATGTGACCTCTGGGCAAAACTGGAAGAAAGTGCTCGAGGGCGAGAAGGACTGCGCGCAGCTCCAAGCAATTGATGTGGAGATGACCTTCGCTCTCTGACCAGGTGCCTTGGGCAACATGGTGGAGGAAGTGGGCTCCCCACCCTATCAGGGATGAATCGGTGAAAACATCCGCTAGATGGGGGGGAAAAACAATGGGAACTCCGGACGACAGCCAGGACAGAGTGGTCCAAGGTCGGAAGAGGGGAGTGAACGCATACGGGTCTGGAACCAGGTCGTCCCATGACTGGGAAGACTGGGACCAGCGTGCTGTGAACGCACGTTGTATGGGTCGAAGGAACACCGCTGCTAGGGGAACCAACGACACCAGTGATACCATCATGCCTATCACCCTCGCTAGCTGTCTGGCCGTGAAGGGGGAGGACAGGAGCTGAGAGATGAGTTGAAGAAGGCGGTCGAGACGGCGGGAGGAGGGACGAACTGTCCACAGGACTGTGTCGAATTGCATGCCCAGAAAAGTAAAGGTCTGTTTTGGGGAGAAATCCGACTTCTGAAAATTTATTGCAAATCCCAGACGTTGGGCTTGGGATATGGTCAACTGTGTATGTGCCGTGCAAGTTGCTGCATCGGTCGCAAGAACGGCCCAGTCGTCGAGATAAGCCCGGAAACGGATCCCTTGTTCGTGTAACTGTGCGCAGAGCTCGCGAACAATCATGGTGAACACCCATGGGGCGAGGGACAGACCAAAGGGAAGGGCTCTGAACTGAAAAACTTTCTGCCGCCACACAAAACAAAGCCACTTCCGATGTGCTGGCAGGATAAGAACATGGAAGTAGGCGTCTGTCAGATCGAGGGACGTAACAAAGTCCCCGGGTCGAAGAGCCGCACGGAACGCTGCTGGTGTTTCCATGCGAAAATGCATTTTCCGAAGGAAACAATTCAGGGCAGACAAGTCGAGGACTGGACGGAACCCGCCCGTCGACTTGGGAACGGTGAACAGACGGCAATAAAAACCGGGGGAGGGGGAGTGAACCTCCTCCACCGCGGATGAAAGGAGGAGGGAGGAAACCGCCTTGTCTAGCGCCTCCTGTGTCTGCTGAGAAGCAGGAAGGGGAAAACTGAGGGGATTCCGCGCCAAAGGAGCGGGACAAGAGTCCCACAGGAGGGCGAACCCCACCCGAATCACGCTGAGCACCCACGCACTGCGAGTGCAGTTGCGCCATGCCCCCATAGCGCGGGACAGGCCGCCGGCCTGAGGTGGGGGAGGTGCTGGTGATTCTGCGGTGGGGACCTTTCATTGGGGGCGTGGCCGACGACTGCCACGACCACGAAAACCCCCAGGGCCACTTCTGCGCTTGCTGCGGGCAGCGAAGAGAGTGGATAATTGTTGTTCGCGATTCGCAGAAGCGAGCTCCTGAGCTACTTGTTGTGCGAACGGTCCAAACAAGGAAGATGGGCAGAAGGGTGCAACGCGCAAATTGGTGGCTGTGGAACGAGGAAGATCAGGTACAGCAGCCAGAAAAAAGTCCCGCTTAGCAAGGACAGCGTTGACAAAAGCGTTAGAGGCTGAGCTAGCTACAGCTTTAAGCGCACCTGCTATGGCTCTGAAGGAAATTCGAGATGCGGCAAAGTCAGCATCTCGGCGGAAACCCAAGCCGTCCGAGTTATAAATGGCTTGGTCAAGAGCCAAAACAGCAGAATCGAGGACTGTGCAAAGTTCAAGTTGGAGGCGTGAAACCATCTCAAAATGATCCAGGTTTGACCAGAACAGCGTACCAGCCAAAGGAGCACGAGAAGTGGGCGGAAGTAGGCTGAGGTCTGACTGTGCGACCGGAAGTGGACCTACCGGAAGCAGCGAGTCATCAAGCCAGGACTGGTGGGCGTAAGGCTTGGGTGGGGGCCGCATTCGGCCTACGGGGGCCGGAGCAGGGTACACCGGAAGTGACGAGAGGGGCGGATCCGGAACACGTATGTGAGGTGGATACCGGATGTCATGCCACGCCTCCCGGAAGGCAGTACGAACTAAAGGTGACTCATGGATGCAAACATCCGGTGACCGCGGAACCGGAAGGAGAGCGGAAGGGAGGTATGAAACCGGCTCTTCCGATTCCGGTACACAAGTTCGAACGCAATGGGGGGCGACATCTGCAAGCAGGGTCGCCAGTTCTTGTATTCCCGGAAGAGAGAAGCGGGTCTCTCATCTGACGGGTCTACTTCACCTGAGTAAGACTCATTCCCAACTTCCGGTACGTCCTCCCACTCCTCAGAGGGGTAGGAAACCGGAAGTGCGACAACCCCGCTTCCTGTGCACAACGGAACAGGAATGGGTGGTTTATCGCTTGACCGACCACTGTGACGTGGATCCGCGGCGCGGTCCGACGGAACAGCGGAAGGTTGTGCCTTTGCGACCAACTGCGGAAGTGTGGGTACTTCTGTGGAGTGGCCAGGAGAGAAGTCGCCCGCCGGAACTTCGCCACCCCGCGGCGCGGAAGAAGAACCAGCCGAGACGTCCTTGTGCGCAAGGAAGCGTCTAATTAAGAGCGTCAACTCCCCCTCCGTCACATCAGGCACGCCAACGAGCGGGGAACGGCTTACAGTACGATCCCTCTTCTTTTCCACTCCGAGGGCAGTGGAAGGAGCGTCATCAGGACCGACTAGCGAACCCTCAATCGAGGCTTAATACCTGGCCGGGGGTATGGCGAGACCACCAACCCCCCGACTGCAGGTGCAGGACAGAGGAAACCAGTGGGCGCGGTGAGTGCAAGCGTGCGCTGCTGAGAAACCTCCCCACATTGTCCTGTAAAAACAGAAGACACCAGCTGAGGCGGCTCATCCTCCAAGGTTGTCGCCGGCGGGCGGGAGGCCGGGACAGCTGAGCAGACCGTGCAACCCCAGCTGAATCCACCACAGAAACCGTCGTCCGAAGAGAGCGGGACGAGATGGCGGAGCGAGCAGGCGAGGACGACACGGTAGCGAGGGACGCAGGACCGCAGGTGGAGGGCAGCGCAACAGGTGCCCGAAGAAGAGCATCAGGAATATCCGTAGATGTTTCTGAAAGAGAAGTAACGGTGGCAGAAGGCCTCCTGTTAATATTTGAAGAGTGCTCCCGGTGTTTGCGAACGGACGAACTCGTCCGTGGGCCCGACTCACCCGCACTAACACGTGGCATAGCAGCGGACTTTTATTATCGAAAAGAAAAGAAAAGAACCGCACTAATATTGCAAGTTACAAGCAAACTTTGCTTAACTTTATCTATTCTTTGTCTGTTGTACCTTAGCAAAAACGACAAAACGTGAGTACAGGTGCAAAGAAAAAACGACACACTTAACTGCGTAGTAAGAGGTCGAGAGGCAAGCACACGAAAACACACTCGAAAACACACTCGCTGCGTAAATCTGTTTAACTAAGGAAAACAGAGAGCAGTACAGAGACTCAAAGAGGGATAGAAATTCTCACTTCCCTTAACAAAGCAGCGGAGTGCAGGTGGAAGAAAGCGGTTGGAGAAACGCAACACCTAGGACGGAGCAGAGCAGAAACACGTCTGAACACCACGAAGGCGCTTGAGAAAGTCAGTTTGAATATGTCCAATCAGTGCGTCGCATAGGGTGAGGCACTCGAATGCGCATGCGTGGAGGGGCCTTACCAGGGTTGTAACCAAAAATTTTTTGTTTGGAAGGTGCGATTGGGGTTCGCTAACTTGAGAATTAGCATTCTGGGTCATGGTACAGTATTGTGATAAGAAACACACATTTAAATTTCATTGGGTTACTTCAAGAAATTCCCATGTATACATTATGTCACAGCACACCTTTTCTGGATTCTTCCACCACTTCTGCCACTGGTCAGTGTAATTTGCTGTGATGGAAATGTACCCAATAGGCGCATCAAACCACACGTAGAACACCTGCATAAAAATGATGAAATAAACATCAAACCACATGAACACCTGCACAAACGTGACAAAATAAACATCAAACCACACATAAAACACCTGCATAAACATGACAAAATAAACATCAAACCACATGTAGAACACCTGCATAAACACGACAAAATAAACATCAAACCACACACAAAACACCTGCATAAACATAACAAAATAAACATCAAACCACCGGTAGAACACCTGCACAAACACAACGAAATAAACATCAAACCACATGCAGAACACCTGCATAAACATGAAAAAATAAATGAATGACTGTAATCTCCTCTGTGGACTCTGCATAAGCCACAAACATAGCACAATAAACATTAGCACTGCCCCCCTCTGTGGCTCCACATAAGGCATCAATGTTACCATCAACTCCTCTGTGGACTCCTCGTCAGCGTTTTTACCATAAGTAGGAATGTAAAGCAACAAAATTTAAATTCGAATGCTTAGTACACAGCATTCTAATATTTCACCAGTGATACACCAGAGACAGGCAACATCTGTATCAGACAAAGTCTGGAACTATCGTAACAGTAACATCCTCTTTATTTCACGGACCTTATTTGTGGATCCATCCAGCAGTCTAGAACTATTGTAACACCAACCCTCCGTATTTCATGGACCTTATCTGTGGATCCCTCCAGCAGTCTAGAACTATTGTAACACCAACCCTCCGTATTTCACAGACCTTATCTGTGTATCCCTCCAGAGGTACAGGAGTGCCCCACTTGAGGTCACGGCTGATGCACCGAGGCTTTAGCCCATCTCTTATCCACGAGCTGGTGATCATGCGGGCATTGGTTGTCCAAGTGCCAGAAGAAAAGACTTTGTCCAAATGAGATTTCAGCTGGGGTTCCAACTGCAATGACAGGCAGAAAGAGTGTAAAGGTTTCTAGTATTTTGGAAGCACCGAGTCACAGAACACAAAAATAAGAGTGCTGCAAAGCATCAGCAATTGTTAAAGAATGCAAGAACAAAACAGAGAGAAATTAGCTCCGACTATTGGCATGGGTGATAGTCACAATAAACTTTACATAATCTGATCAAGACCCAATTCTCTTCATTGAAAACACAAACACAAAAGCAGCAGGTGATGCCATACCTGAGGAAGGTCAAGGAACAGATGTTGTGACACACGGGGTGATGGCTTTCTCTGACACAATTTACATCTAGGGTTTTTCAATTCTACTGCATTGATCAGCCGACCACAGCCATCACACTGGTCACCACGAGCATCATCAAAGCCACACAGAGGACATGTCCCTTCAACGTATCTGTCTGCAAGGAATCTGTACAGCAAAGAAAGGAAAAAAAAATTTAGATAAAAGTACCCATTAACTATTTACCAAACTATTTCAGATTAAATTTTTTTTTACAGATATTTCTACACCCCTCCACCTTTCTTTGTTTGATTTCAGGCTTCTATGCATCACTGCCATGATATTAAAGTCTAACCCACTGTGATCTTACCATTTGTTGGTTACTTCTGAACATCACTTACTTGTCACAGCTGGTACAGTGTAGCTGTTCTATACTGTCTTTCAGAATAAAACCTCTCTCATTGAGCCGCCAGAAAATATTTTGAGCTATCCTGAAACAGATAGAAGACTAGCCACAATGGGTCCCCAAAAAGTCATTAAATCTGTTAAATTGGGACATGATAATTAAACCCAGATGCTAATTTCTCTTCTTAACAAATCACAGTAGGAAAATTTGTAAAAAATGGAGAAAATTTCTAATTTCTCTTCTTAAAGAATAACTATAGGAAAATTTGTTAAAAATGGAGGGATTTTTGTTCCTAATCTTAGCCATGATGCTGCTGTGACTGTGTGTGCATCTTTTCAAATGTTCCCAAAAGGTGATTGTCTCCCCTTGCCTACAAGCTAAAGTAGCTGATAGAGGGGTTGAAAAAGCTCTTGCTCTTTTTAAAGGTGTATGATAAAATCTCTTGCTATTCTCTTCAAGGTGCATGATAAAATCTCAGTTTGCTATTCTCTTCAAGGTGCATGATAAAATCTCAGTTTGCTATTCTCTTCAAGGTGCATGATAAAATCTCAGTTTGGTATTCTCTTCAAGGTGCATGATAAAATCTCAGTTTGGTATTCTCTTCAAGGTGCATGATAAAATCTCAGTTTGCTATTCTCTTCAAGGTGCATGATAAAATCTCAGTTTGCTATTCTCTTCAAGGTGCATGAGTAATACAACTCAGGCGACCCAAGCACTACTCAGTCCTCATAAATACTCACTGTGTCTGCTGCACTGTTGTGGTGCGACCAAAGTAATCAAAATCAATGTTGAACCACTGATAAATTTCAGTGTGTAACTTGTTGTACTTGTCACATATCTGCTGTGGTGTCAGGCCTTCTTCCAAAGCTTTGGTTTCTGTGGCAGTTCCATATTCATCCGTGCCACAAATATACAGGACATTGTAGTTTCTCAGCCTGCAGAACCTGGATGGCAGAGATACGAGTGTAATCTATCCAACCTGTACAGTCTGGATTCAATGCATCTCAGAGAGTAGTGGAAGTCACAGTATGAAGACAAATAGAAGAATTATTAGGATTTGAAAATAATAGGTTGACAGCAGGCCATGGGAGAAGGAGCATGAATCTTGAACTGAGATGAGAAAACATTTTCACAACTGTCATGTAACGCAGATCACTCACTGCCTGAGTATTCTGCTAAAAATGAATTAAAATAGAAGAGCTTGAAATCTGTAGCAACATACATAAAACCCCAACGTTCTTGTTGATTCTACCTTCAGAACCGTAATACTTTTGTTCTTGAGAAAGTTTTAAACAGTTTTTCATGAGTCTCATAATACATCACATCGCCATGGTAACATTAAGTGTGGCTTCACACATGGTCATAAGAGAAACACCAGTGTGCATAGCCAGTCCAGTTAGTAAGAATACCAACCTTGAAAATGCATCAGCAGACAGAACACACCCAATGATGTTGCCCAGATGAGGCACGTTGTTGACATAGGGCAGGGCACTAGTTATTAGAATATTTCTGCGGTCATCCACAGGCAGTCTGAAACAGACAAAAACACATATTTGTCATGGACACATACTGCAATGTGAAACAGACAACTGGCGACCATAGTTTATTGCTCCTATAACAACAACGGCAGGGGAGAAGAAAATGAAATACAAATCCAAATCAAGAGTTTATTTCCTTACATGGGATGGTTTCGTGACAAAGGCTGCGGGAAATATTTGCTGTCTGTTGCCCATGCTGTGAAAGCCATCTCTGCTTCTTGAGTAGAAACCTTCTCCGCTGAAGCCTGGAGTTTGAGAGATTTTCCTCATAAATTGGACTGACAAGACATGGATTGATATACACACAACACTTTTCTTAACATGCTCATATCACGATTATGCAAATACAGCTAGGAGATATAGCTAATGCTGGTTAGTAATGGGATGTGTGATAACAGAAAATTTGATAAGGTTTTACTTTCTTTAAAACTTTTCTTTAACAATTTCAAGCCAGGTCAGGAAACTTCAGACTGTGTAAGCTGAAATGCTTCTCCAGCATAAAATCCAACTTCATTAAGACCAACCAGATAAACGTATTATGTAAGTAGGATGTGCAAGGATTAAGCTACAAATGCTTGAATGAAGACAATGAACCATGTAAACATAATTCCAATCAATAAAGAACAAATGAGGACTGAGCGCTTAAATTATCGAAAGATAACTCCAACAAAGGTACTGGCAGCGCTCAAACATAGCCGTATGCAGATACATGTGCCCAAGGGAGCTTACCGTACCCAAACACGTAGCAAAGAGAGGGCCGAAAGAAAGGAACTCGGCAGATCTTGGAGGGTCAGCTGTGTGAAAAATAGCGCCGTTATAAAGAAAGGGATGGCAGATCTTTTTAGAGGTTCTGCCAAGTTCCTTTCTTTCGGCCCTCTCTTTGCTATGTGTTTGGGTACGGTAAGCTCCCTTGGGCACATATGTCTGCATACGGCTATGTATAGCGCTGCCAGTACCTTTGTTGGAGTTATCAAACATAATTCCACTATCTTCATAAGTTCCAACCACATTGTGCCCACCTCAGGTGCATCGGAAGTTGAAGACTTTTGAATCTCACAATTTTTTGTGCTGTCCTTTCCACTGCCAGAAACTGGAATGTGTGTGGACCCTAAGGTTGAAGTTAATGGCACTGGCTGAGTGAGGAGGGATTGCTGGAAGGAGAAACAGTTGTTAATGTTTGGATACAGAAAGCAAAAAAGTGAAAACGAGATCTGGTCTAAATTGTATCTCCAACTTTTTAAAAAAAACTTTTGTTTACAACATAATTTTGTTGTAACTCAAATAATAAAGGCCTCAACAGCTGTGGAAAGTATAGCTGAAAACTTAAATTATTGCATTGCACAATATCAATGATGTTCATAAAATGAATTAATTTGGCAGACACAAGCTAAAAAAAGAGACTTTTTGGCATTTAAAGAGAGAGCGTCTTCTTCTCTTCCCCAACCCCCAGGGTGTTGGCAACCACTTGTAGATTTTGCTGAAATAAATCACCTGGGAACAATGATGGCTCTGGACTGCCAAAAGAGACAGCAGAAGGAAACAGTGAGGAAAATAAAATGCACACCTTGAAGGCTTCAGCCCATTTTCCTCCAGTTACTTCATTGATAGCTTCTTGAACAGGTTTCTGCGACTGTATTGTGTTTGTCCATGCTTTCACTGCTGGGAACTGCTGCAACATTTCTTGAGCACACAAGAAACAAATATTTATTAGTATTACTGAGGAAACAAGGGTTCAAACATTTATCATTATTGTTGGTCCTTTTATCCACATCAATAATTAAAATGTCTCCACCCTAGGTATGTTAATGCCTTCATGTGAAAATAATGTACGTGAAAAAGAGAGAAGAAAATGGACTGTGTTTGGATGACTGAACACAAAATGCATGGTATTCTTACCACTGAAGAGTTTATCCTGGAGCAAAGGAAAGATAACCCCAAACAGGACGAGGTCAGCAGCAGAGGGTTTCTCCTGGCAATACAGTGTGTCCAAGCACAAGTATAGTCTTTGATGTCAGAATAATTCAATTAAAGGAATATGCTTATCAGTTACAATAGTTAAGTTGTCCTAATTAGCAACTAAAACACAATTAAAAATGAAAAAAATAATCAATTTTAAGTTCAAACAAGTTTATTCTTTAGAAATGCATGTAAATTTATTTGATTTCTCTTGAAATTTGGGCTTTTTTGGTTGTTGTTGTTTAAACATAAATAAAAAGCAACACAAAACTTACATCCCCAAGAAATTTCTGACTACCTGTCCTGTGTGTCTGCTTCTATGCTGTTATGACCTGAGCTATAAGCAGGATGCCCATTACAGAACTTTATAAATATCATGTAGCCTTGGTCATTATACCTTAACATCTGGATCTGAGCGAAATCAAATACAAAAAGGAGCACATACACCAACGAGGTACTGGCGATCCTTCAATGCTGTGTCAAGTTCCAACAACACAGAACCGACACCCTTCAAAAGGTCTTTTTCTGGTTTGCCATGCCCCAAAGCACTGGTCAGATACGGAACTGCTACAGGCTGAAAGTAACAGGGAGAGGGTATTTAAGCTTTCTTGACTTTAGTGACCACATTTACAAGCCTCTAAATGAGACCTTCTGCTGGTGTCCGGTGAGACAACAACTATATGCTGGATATTAAACTTAACGTTTACTGAGCCTTATATGGCTAGGGGAGATTTAAATTCATCATTTAAAAAGATTATGACAGAAAGAAAATATTGTTTCAGGTAACATAGGCAAACCTCCCCTCCTCAACACCCCCCACCCCCGAAAAAAACCCCAAAAGGGTAGGTAGGTCGGATTTATTTTTTCTTAAGGTCTTGATTTCTTTGCTGGTCAGTTTTTCTTCTCGCCCAGTGGTTGCTGTACAATGAGCCCCTTCCTCTCTTATTTGTGCTCATAGCGTACAAATGGACAGAGCACAGAGATAAGAATAGTAAGGTTTTTTTTCCCAAGGATGGCGATTGGAGAGATTGTCATCTGTTACAGCGACCTGAAGAACAAATGTGTGTGTGGTTTTTTTTCCACTGAGGGAAAAAATTGTTTGGGTCACTGGCAAAACTTAGGGTCAGTTGGGTGACCAGAAACAATTTTTTTGACCTTAAACAAAAATACAGAAAGTATTACAATGATCTGTCAAACATGCGCCAAACAATCTGAATCTCCAGACAAGATGCTAATGGTTTTTTTCCCTACCTGGAATGTAGTGGCTTCCCATTCAAGCCACTGTTGCTCTTCGTCACCAACAGGCTGCTGTCGGTGACAGGACAACAAGTAGCTGTAGCAACACAGGTAGTGAGGTGGGGGTCAAACACAAACATAAAGCATTGTAAGTGTAAGGTATGGGTGGGTAAAGCACCATAAGCACAATAGCACTCTGCTGCAGGCCAAATTACTGAAGATACCTTGCGCACTCCTAAAATCTCATCTAAGTAATCAAGTGATCATAGGCAAGAATTACACCATAGTATCATCACAATGTTTCCTTTAAAGGTCTACTTGAATGAAAAATGAAACTTTAAACTGAGCCAAAAGAACGGCATTAGAACATGCTAAATGCAGCTCTAAACCATTTGTCTTTATTTCTGTCAACATTGACTTTTAAAAAAGCTGCCATTTTTTTGTCACTTATTCAGGGGAGGAAATCGACTGAAAATGTGGTATCACTTCCGTTCCTTGATTGTGACTTCATGTGATGAGCAAGGGCATCCAGAGCAGTGTCAGTATTGGGAGGGACAAGTTGAACGTTTGTGTGAGAACAGCTCCTGCAGTGAGGATCTACTTGTTGAAAATGACCACTGACACTAGTGACAGGTATTATTCCAGAAAAATACGAGCTGGTATATCCTGACATGGAACTAGACCAACAGGAGAGACACAATGATGGGGTCCCATCCATTTCTTTCTTGGTAAGCCAAGAAGCGATGATGTGAATATGTTTTGTTGGTTTTTTTTATGCATGAAGGTAGTGCAGAATGACCAAGCAGTAAGATAATAAAGTGTGTTCAGGAATAATAGTTTGATCCTCCATAAAACTATATTTAGAAACAAATGGCAGTAACTTGTAGTACACAAGGCTATATGAATTAGACCACACAAAATAAACTTTTTGCTTTCCTTTGTTACTAGAAAAGACAGTTACCAAAGTGACTGTCACTGATTTTGTTGTAAAGAAACGTTTCTAGTTTTCAACAGTTTTGGAAACTGTGAAGTCAGAGCAGCATGTAAAGTCACATGTTCAGTCAACTAAACTTTCAGCAATGGTTAAAAAAGATGTAGAACCAGAAGAACTTAATACATGTGTCCAAACTTTTGTCAAAAGTCACTGAAGTCATGCCATTAGAAGTAGAACCCAGTCTTCTTACCCAAACCAGTTACTGATTTAGTTAGAACTAAGTATAGATTTTAGCATGCTAGTAGAAATTAGTGCTGTCAATTTGCAAGCACCATCGAAACATCATCCAAAAAGCCTGTGTCATAAGTTACAAAATTTAGTTTGATTTTAATAACTATCAAATTACTTTTGGTACTGTGTTATTTATCATTCAATCAGACCTTTGAGTGGCTCCTCCACCTATGCACTTTTATTATCCTATTGATGCAGCACTGCCAACACAGCAAATACTCTTGCTCTTTACTCTTTAGGAAAAAAAACTGGATTGTGTGAATTTGTCAGTTATCACACACTACAGACAGTAAACTGGCCTCGCTCTCAAATGAAACTTCTGTACCTGACAATTGCGTTTGCTGAAAACAGGAATTTATCTGAAGAAATCTCCAACACCGGCAATCTGCTTTTCCTCAAAAAAGGCAAAAGTTGGGCTGTCAGATTGTAAAAGAAAATGCCATTATAAGTTAAAACATAACTGTGGAATTTCTTCCACATTTTTACATTTATTTATACTTGCACATACAAAATATTTTGTACAGTAAGAGAGACAACAAATTCTTTATACCTATTTTTTAAATTACAGTCTGATATTCTGTCAGCATTACGTCGCTGTAACTGAAAGGCAAAATATCACTCCATTTCGAAGTAACAGGAACATAACCCCTTAACATTTGATTTTAACGTGTAATGTATGCAAGAATAAATGCCGATATAAATAATAAATAAATAATAAATGCCGCTACTCTTAAATATGCTTGAAATAATCTCATTAACCCAAGTAGTAGTACTAATATTACTTATAGAAATAGTAACTTTTTGGTGGGGAGGGGAGGGGGGGTCCATCAAAAGTATAGTTCATCAACCTGACGACATGCGCCCTTTCTTCTCTCGCTTTTTCTGCACTTCAGTCTAATGTCATTATAGGATCACAGTAGTGGGAAAATTATCCCTTAAATTCATGTAACATTCGTTTACTGCTACAGATTGTAAATAATAAATATTTCAAGTTTGTTTAGCTAACCTCCGTGGTCGACATGCGTCTTTTCTACAGCGATCCCTGCTGTTTTCGCCGCTGACAAGACTTTAATCGTTTGAAAATTTCCCGCATCAGTGTACAATTTCATTTTTCTAAAACGTCCTTTCCGATCAGTAAACAGGCGGTCGCGTTTTCGGGTTTTCTCCCTCAAAATCCTGGTGAAAAGATCTAAACGAACAAAATTATTTCATCAGCCACTAGTAACGTGACAACAGTAATCGAGAAAACCGGAAGTCATTGTAAGTGCAGCCCCTTTGTGAACTGTGTTGCATTATTGCAGCGAGGGGACAGAGGAAGTGTAGGGTTAGAAACGATCTTGGTTATTCCTACCAAAGATTTTACAGTACATGTACTGTACTGTAAAATCTTTGCTTCTACTAAACTGCTGTCGTCAGGGCTTAGACTGAAAAAAAAAACCCATCGATTCCCACCTTCATTTACTTTGACTTTTCTAGGGCTTCAATTTCAAAACGATAGAAGAGAGCGTTTCTTGATCTTTAGTTACAGTTTATTTTCTTTTACTATAGCTTTTACAAAGTGAATGTCTCTCTGGGTCCTGGATATCTCATTCCAAAGAGCATCGCGTTCGCGTATCAGAGTTGTGGGTTCGAATCCAGGAACGGCCAAGGATAACTTGTAAAAAATTGTGCACACTCATTCGACTCTCACCCGAACATTTGCACTGGCCATTTTACTGCAGCTGTCAGTTTAAATTGATGCATAATCATTTGTGAGTGATAGGGCATCATCCACGCACACAATATGAATATACCGCCCGTAAGACTGCTGGCACGGGCTTAAACTTAAAAAGAAAACCAAACTACTTTTTTTTCTCTCTGACGGATGTGTACACATTTTACCCCTGATGACGATCATGAGGAGGGGAGATTTATATATATATATAAGGTAGTGTTCTTTTCCCATTAACTTGGAATCTCATACATGTACTTAATTTCATAGCTGTACTCTCTCCATGCTCCCATCTATCCACACGAGAACAAGGTATTTGGGATAAGAGAGCTGGAAGGCGCGGAAGTCGAGAGGATTGCCTGCTTGTCTGACGTCAAGTCAGCAATTTGGCGCAATATTTCTCATCTTTTGTCACTCAGAGCATTCTCTCTGATTAGTATCTGGTGTGTGTTTATGCGCTGGTGGAAGTCATTTCGTAAAACGGAGCAGATTCGTTGGCAGCTATGGGAGTATGAAAATAAAGTGCACATAACATTGCACATTCAATCGCGCTTTTTTTCCCCAAGGGTCACATTTTTGTCGGGAAACACATTTCCAAGGCAGAAATCAACGCTAACTGCCTATTCAGCCCATTTTGCACATATTCTACACAAAATGAGAGGGACACGTGGCAAGTGCTGGATCAAAGTGCGAAGAGCAGAGATCTCGGGGACAGCTGGTGTGCTGATCACAGAATTTAATGTAAGTAAAATCAAAGAACTGGAGTCGGATCTTCGAAGAAGCAGATCTTCCATTCAGCTGGCACACATAGCTGGGTCCGGAACAAGTTGAGATGGTGGAATGCACAGAAATTTAAATACGTTTATACGTACGCTCCACCCATCTCCGCTCCCAGGTCGGTGAGAAGGCGTTGCTCCGCAAAGTTTATGCAGTCTGTACCAACCACACCCCACCCACTGTACTTGGAGATTCAGGACGGATCAAAGGTGAAAGGGAGCTTTATTCAGCGATTTTATTGGTGCCCTTAACAACTGTGGACACCATAGTTTCTAACTGCGGCTGTCATCACTATTATGCAGGCTTTGTATGAGGCCTGCGTGTCACCGCGTGCGTGAGTGCATGTTCCCCCCCCCCCACACACTCATCCCTCTGTCTTCGTATTCCTCGCACCACGTTCAGCACCTTTGTTCTGCGATCTTTTTCTGTCTTCCGTCCACTGACATGGAACAGACTGCCTCTCTGACTCTCCATCAGAAAGATTCATACACTTTCTTGTTTTAAATGTTCTCTAAAAATCTAACTCTTCTCTCTCATAATAATTTCATCCTGTCCAGTATGCGCCTTCTTGGGGGCAACTTACGTGTACCAGTGTCTGCTCTGGAGTCTGGGGGCGCGTGTGTGCGTCTCGATTATTGTATAACAGTTGGCGCCGTATACTCATTATTATAGCGTGTGTGCGTGTGTGTGTGAGAGGAAGAGAGAGCGAAAGAAAGAGAGAAGTGGAGGGAGGGAGAAGACAAAATCATTTCTTCTACTTTTTGTATTTCCGCCAATCGAAATAAATATAATTTCATTCCAATGCAGTTAAACTATGCGGCAAGGAGAAATCTCGTGCAGATGACAACAATCAACAGTGGTGATCGAGCTGGTGCATTCTCTCAAAAGTGGCAGAAGATTGCTGACCGTGATAGTTATGCCTGTCTGTAAGTTCGAGATATATTATCGTCAGTTTTAAATGGTATTTGCATTGCCCGGTCGTTTTGTCATTTTATTATATATCTTCTCTTGCAGTCGCAGTTTTGTCATTCACAATAAGGCACAGAAATGCACAACATATATAGTTTTTCAACTGTCAAGTGTTAAGCGCTCTGTCCTCATTTGTTGTTTATTAATTATAATTTGCACTTTGAGGATTCCATGTATTTGTCATATGTTGTGTTCGTCTTTGAATCCTATAGTTGTCAACACACGCTTAGTGAGCGGGTTGACTTCATTAACATGGATTCTCTGTATGCACACGTTGTGCACCGAGGGCTAGCTGTGTGAAGAATAGCGCCGTTATAAAGAAAGGGCGGGCAGATCTTTTTAGAGGATCTGCCAAGTTCCTTTCTTTCGGCCCTCTCTTTGCTACGTGTTTAGGTACGGTAAGCTCCCTTTAGGGCACAGGCGTCTGCATACGGCTATGTGTGAGCGCTGCCAGTACCTTTGTTGGAGTTATCTTTGTTAATAAGCATGTTAGGAAATTTTTTGTAAAGAAAAAAACTAACACTGCAAACATCCCAAGCATACTTTTTTAATTTCTATGATTTAAAGACAATAAAAGATCACAAAAGTACATTTTACTAATTTCATATAATTAAAACAGAAAGTTTTTGGAATACACCAGATAATACGTATCGCCATTTCAAAGAAACTTAAATAGATATATCCACATGTGCTTGCTTGATATACATCTATGTTTATGTTAATTCAAATACTTCACATTATTATTTCTTCAGTTATATAGTAAAGCAGTGGGTCGATTATTTTGAGTAATACTGCATTTACATTCACCTACATGTAAATCTCTACACAGCTGCTGCTTCCTATATTTAACTGACTTGTCTCTTCCAACATAGCGAATTTGCTTTCAAGAAGCAGAGTGATGATCTTTTGTCATAAAGAACATACTTTTATTCATATCCTTTTTAGTAAGACACTTTAAAAAAGGGATACAATGATCTATGTAGCGGGCCTAGTTTAATATTGTCAAAGCCCTGTAAAGGTTTTACAATCTTGGGCAGGTATAGTCACACACAGTTAATGACTTATGGGTAAACATCGTACACATGGTCAAACGACAACACACACACACACACACCACCACCACCACACACCACACCACACACACACACACAGAGAACAGAAACCTTGAGAACACTGATCGAATTACCTGTTTACCGGACTAAGCTAGAATACTACATTAGTGAGAAGACTCAATTAGTTGTTACCGCACTAAGCTAGAATACTACATTAGTGGGAAGACTCAATTAGCTGTTGCCGGACTAAGCTAGATCGAATACTACATTAGTGAGAAGACTCAATTAGCTGTTGCCGGACTAAGCTAGATCGAATACTACATTAGTGGGAAGACTCAATTAGCTGTTGCAGACTGAGCTAGAATACTACATTAGTGGGAAGACTCAATTAGCTGTTGCAAACTGAGCTAGATCGAATACTACATTAGTGGGAAGACTCAATTAGCTGTTGCAGACTGAGCTAGATCGAATACTACATTAGTGAGAAGACTCAATTAGCTGTTGCAGACTGAGCTAGAATACTACATTAGTGGGAAGACTCAATTAGCTGTTGCCGGACTAAGCTAGATCGAATACTACATTAGTGGGAAGACTCAATTAGCTGTTGCAGACTGAGCTAGAATACTACATTAGTGGGAAGACTCAATTAGCTGTTGCAGACTGAGCTAGAATACTACATTAGTGGGAAGACTCGATTAGCTGTTGCAGACTGAGCTAGAATACTACATTAGTGGGAAGACTCAATTAGCTGTTGCCGGACTAAGCTAGATCGAATACTACATTAGTGGGAAGACTCAGTTGTTAACGGACTAAGCTAGAATACTACATTAGTGGGAAGACTCAGTTGTTAACGGACTAAGCTAGAATACTACATTAGTGAGAAGACTTAATTAGCTGTTAACGGACTAAGCTAGAATACTACATTAGTGAGAAGACTCAATTAGCTGTTTACGGACAAAGTAGAAAGCTGCACTCTGGACGCTTAGCTAATTGCTTTGATCAGAAAAGTATATTTATGTTTAAAACAGCATATCCTGGGTTGTCTGGGCTTGATATTGTCTATTCATATCGGGCATCTACGAAGGTTTCATTCAGATGCCCGGTGTCAACCACATAATTACTCCTTCAGAAAATTGTGACTTAAATACGACTGTTGTTTTCGAACCTTATTTACTGGTGACAATAATATATGAAACCTTCATATTGGATTATACTGGACTCAAGACCGCTTTTACAATTTTTCAGAGGAAAGAAATCAATCAAAGCAAGTTTTACATCTACTGACAAAAGCCGGGAAAGTTTCTGCAGCCAGTGCAAGTATATATATATATAAATTTCACAAAAACATGATTGGGTGAAACGCATGTCACAGTTAAATATTTAAAAATATTTACATAGAATATGCACACTGTATTCGGGGGGGGGGTGTTTATGCGAGCACGCACGCTCGACCGTCTGTGTTCCGAGAGTGTCTGCGTGTGAAATCTAGTCGATCATTGCACAAAACTAAAATACTCGGCGTTAAATACAAATGGGACTCGTGGTTATGTGTTCGCCATTAAAATTGCCATTTTCCACATAGTGTATTTCAAAAGGAAGAAAGTGTTGTTGCATGGAACAGAACATGAATGCAATACTGGAAAATAACGGGTTCAGGGCTAAGACTATCGCGACAAAGTGATAAAATCAAAAGAGTTTTGATAAATATGGAGTAGAGTTGAGGATGGGATAGTGAGGCAAGATCTCTTAATCAAAATCTGAAACTAGGTAAACATAAAACAGCGTCGCCTGCATCGGGCAAATAAGAGTCAACAGTGAAAAACAATGAACTAACATTTTAAAGTCATAAGCCTTCCGGTGAACGGGTCATATGCTGCTCGACGAACAGATGGTCATTTATTCTCACCTACAGTTACTTAGAATTAAATAATATCATTTCTACTTTTGCCGCTCAATACATTCCACCGAACCACACATTCGACCATGCACTATTTGATTATTTCACCACAAAAGTACGCAGACAGTTTCATCCTTCCGCGCATAAGCTTCATTCTTTGAAGTCTAAAAAACCCTCACAAATAGACTGAAAAGAAGACGCGAACAGAAAAACAAACGCAAAAAGCTATGGTGAAAGTTTCACATTAATCATTGTTTAAATATTTAGGTACAGTGATTTATCTTTCTTAATCAACGGATCCATCATACGGATAGTCATTAAATAGTTAATTAGACCCAATCCTATTAAACAATTAAGATGACACAAATTATATATAGTTTTGGCAATTCCTCTCGTCACTGTCCAAAAATATCGCAGGAAAACAGCCAAGGGCATGAAATGTTCCATGATAATCCCAAATATTTAAACACAAGCCAAAAAAAGAACTCCAACCCAAAAAACAAACACAAAAACAAAACACAAAAATCGAAAACAAATTTTTAAAAACCTAACTGGCTATATTGTTCTTCAACGACTGTTCTGAATGTACTCTTAACTGGCACGAAAGTACAAATGGTTTAGTTCATTTACAGGTCTAACGTTTTTCTTCCCACAGTGCTCGCAAAGTGTGCGCAATTTAGGTGCCTGATGAATGCAACAACAAACTTTCTTTAGTGGCTTATATAAGCGACCACATTGTCGCATCATTATCAAAGACTTTCTTTTTTTTAAAAAAAGGTCTTTCTATGTCCTATAGTCATTTATACATTTGTCTACTATATTTCCCAGGGCTTCGGTCGGAAAGTCATGTGTGTCTCATATACCTCGCTGTACACTCCTTCAACCGCCAACCCATGTAAGTCATTTGCACTTAGCTTGTAAAACTGGTTGCACACACTTTTTCTCAAACAATATTTGTTACCTGCACGTTCCCAAAGTCTTTACATATCATTATATGCACGTAAACTGTGCCTTCTCACTAGGTTGCTCACCAGACTGTGTACATGAGAACCCTTTAGACTCTCGCTGGCGATGAAGCACTGGGCTTCGCGAGCACAGTAGGGCTATACACGGGGGCGCAGACTCACAGACATGCACAAATGTCTACAAGCCTCGGTCAGGTCGGCATGGCCTGGGCAAGCATGTACCAGGTGAGACTGCCCTGCCAGCGTCGCACGTGAACACTGACCACGCCACTCAGAGCTTTTGTGAATCTATACGTTCTCTACGTCACTTTCAAATGTTCGACCTGGCCCCTCTCGATATTGCTCGAACATCCGCAAGCGACGACTAAACGTACGGTCCATCATGCCCATTGGCAGACCGACAGACGTGTTCTGTCCCCGGGTCGGTGGTCTGTTCGTGCTGGAGTCTTCTCTTTCCATCTTCACGCTCCGCCCAGTCTCTCTCTGGACGCGCTCTATCGTGTCCTTCACTGTGTACCTCAAGTTGTTGCCGTATCTTCGGCGAAGGGGATTGCCTGCCACGCTCTCCTGTCTAGGAGGCAGAGGAGGTCTGCTGCCAGGGTGGCCGTTCGCCATTTCATTTTGGGAGTAATTGTCGGCGAATCGCGATCTTAGGTGAGAGTTCTGATTACGTGTGCCACGAATCGTTTTTCTAAATCGATTAACGAATTCCACAGCTTCTACGTCTGAATCTTGTGGTTTCTGCGTGGCGCGCAGATACAGGTTAACTGCACGGGAGGCGGCTAGGTTGGACTCTGCAAACTGGCTCCTGCTCGCATTAGAAGATTTTAACTGGTTAATCGTTTTAGATAAAAAGTCTTTAACCGACCGAGCAAGGGCACTTTTGTCTTCTTCTTTATCTTCGAGGTAGTCGGGAACTGGCTCCTGGTACATTTCTTGACAAAATGCATAGATCTTTTGGAGGTCTCTCTCTTTTTTCTCCTGCGTCTTCATCTTACTCTTGCAGCATGGTGGCTCTATGTCCGTGAAGGCTAGAAGATGAAGAAGGGTTCCCCATCGGTGTAGGAACATGCCTACGATCTGTAGCAACAGAATGGCCAGTAGGAATATCATGAAGGACAGGCCAAGGATGTCCACTCTAACTGTCTGGGAACCCAGCTTTAAGTAAAGCGTGATCGGGGCACTGTACTGAAACATGAAGTTTATTGCCATCCACAGCAGGTTCAGCATCACCATTCCGAAAACGACAGAATTGCGCAGCTCCATCAAACCCTTTTTCATGTTCTCCTCCTTCTCTTTGTCGGAGTCCAGAGGCTTTAAGTACCTGTCGATAAAATCTATCCAGAATTGCTCTTCCTCCTTTAAAAGTTGCATTTGTTGGCCATTCCCGATATCTTTGTCCTCTATCCAGCGGGGATTTTCTAGTTCATTGCGCTGAACTTTGGGAGGTTCTTCAGCAATCTGTAACACATGGTTATAGGATGTATTTCACAGCAATATGCTTGGGGAGATTGCATAATTTATTTCTCACCACAAGGTTCAGGGATATCTTTTCTCTCTCCGGTAATACATGTCATCCTGTCCTATCTGTGCCTATTCATAGGTGGCTTACGTGTACCAGTGTCTGCGTGGGAGTTTGCATAGGCATGTGTATGTTGCATTGTGTGCGCTTGTGCGGGTGAGTATGCGCGCCTTCAATTATTTTATAAGATTTGACGCCTTATAAATCTTGTTATTATAAAATGCTGAATGATTAACAGCAGTCTGAAAAAGCCGTCATCATTCCCACTTCTCTTTCTGCTTATGCAAGACAAGTTTTGAAAATATATACTGTTTCAAAGTATCCTTGCTAAAAAATTTTTGTCAATTTTCTTCTCCATCTTCCTTTTTTTTTCTATATTTTTTTCAGGGCAGTGAAATTCTCGAGGATGAAATTCATTCTTCGTTCTTCATCCGTGTGAGAAAGGCTTAAAGTGACAACGGAGTTTGTTATCAGACCGCACCTAAAGCTGTCACTTCTTCTGCTATAATAAGGCCTACCTGCACCTTCTTGACTTTTCGCTCTGCTTCTGCTTCGGGCATGAGCTGAAGCTCCTTTGTTTCAACTCGGACTTCTGATAGGGGTGGGGGTTGGGCTGGGTGCTCGTCCTTGTCCTTGTCCTTGTCCCTGTCCTTGCTAAGCCTCTTGAGGTTTTCGTTAATCTCTTCCAGCAGCTGAATGGACCTGTCGTCGTCTCTGCCTCGTCCCACCCTACTCACGCTGCTGGTGACGCTCTGCAAAATCTCTTTCAGCTCTGTCAGGTAGGAGGAGAAGAACATCCTGCAGAGACAAAATGGCAATAGTCTGTGTGAATACAGGAGCTGGTGGTTACAGGAGCTGTGTGAATACAGGAGTTGTGTAAATACAGGAGGTGTGTGGTTACAGGAGCTGGTGGTTACAGGAGTTGTGTGAATACAGGAGCTGTGTGGTTACAGGAGCTGTGTGGCTATAGGCGTTGTGTGAGTACAGGCGTTGTGTAAATACAAGAGGTGGTGGTTACGGGAGCTGTGTGGTTACAGGAGTTGTGTGAATACAGGAGCTGTGTGGTTACAGGCGTTGTGTGAGTACAGGAGCTGTGTGAGTGCAGGTGTTCAGTGAGAACAGGAACTGGTTGGTTACAGGAGTTGTGTAAGTACAGGAGCTGTGTGAGTGCAGGTGTTGAGTGAGAACAGGAACTGTGTGGTTACAGGAGTTGTGTGAGTACAGGAGCTGT
>SMGT01014184.1:43632-59423 GCA_004794575.1 Lanistes nyassanus
CCCCCAGCCAGCGCTATCTCCAAGTTAATACTGCATGTTTCACCTCATGTTAATACTGCATGTTTCACCCTATACGGACACCTTCCCTATCGAGGCTCACCATTCTCGTCACGCTCTCGTCCATTATCTCAAAGATCTGGCTCCCCACGATGTTCTCTCTGTCCAGCTGCCAGCCATTCCTCGTGTCCATCACTCCCCCCTTCAGTGCCTCCAGGATCATTTCCTCGCACTGGCGGGTCAGTCGGTAGCCCAGCAGGTAGTACATGTACATGACCTGAAACATCCACATCATGTACATCACCTGTACTACTGTACCTGCAGCATGCAAATCACCTGTAGCACTCATACCTGTTGCTCTCGGCGAGCAAATGTCTCCTTGCGTAATGTCACCGTCTGACAACAAAGCTAGGTGACGCTGTGTGACGTTACCAGTGACGTTAAGCCCCTCAGCACGCGCTCACAATCCTCAACACGTGGGTGACATCACTCTTATCTCGAGGATGGTGTCACACGCGAAACGCAAGAAGCCACTCCGAGCATGAGCATGAGCACAAGGATGAGCATGAGATGAGCAGAACACGCGCACGAGCATGAGCACGAGCACGAGCACGAGCATGAGATGAGCACGAGCGCGAGCATGCTATATTCACCTCACAACCTCCTTGAGGTCACCCAGTCCTAATGCCAACAACGCACCATAAAAATGCAATCTGTTTTCTCTGATCACAGAATATTTGTTCCACATTAACCATCCCAAGTGACTACGCCTTATACAAAGGTATTCCGTGTCTGTGTGTCTCTCATACGATCCCCTCTTCTATCTCTCTCCTCCTCCTCCCCTCTCTCCACTTTCCCCTTGTCTATCCCTTATCTCTTTTCCTCCCTTTTCTCCCCCCTTCCCCCCAGAGTTGTGTAGTCGTATAGTATCGTTCAACAACGATGCACACCAGTTACCCTACTCTTGCCATACCAGAAGCTGGGGATTGCCGAGAAGCAGCGCCTCATGGCTAAAATATGATCACATGACAACCGCACAAGTCGCAAATTCCTCAGCTAAAGGGATGCAATCACTTCTGACTTCCTATTTTCAATACACACCCATATATATATGCAAGCGATATAAGTTTATATAACATATATCTCAGTCGCACAGCGTTGTAAAATTTCTGACTTTGGTGGCAATACACCGATTCACGCGATGTGAAGGTGCAGCACACGTACCTGGGACCATCTTTTTCTGTGTCGGATCTTGGCTTTGTCCTTGAGGTGGACAAACAGCAGGTTTCCTCCAGGCATCATCCACAACAGCTGACCTCCGTACGGGGTGGGGATCTTCAAGGGTGGCGGGACGTCCATCGTGCGTCTGTGAACAGCGCTAACAACAACAGTTTGAACAATTAGCGACACAGATCCACCACGAAACCAAAAGATTGTATATTTTATTAGAGTAATTACAAATTGTAAACAAAAGTTGCTGTACTAGCTCAAGAACGCACGCACGCAAGCACGCAGGCACGCACGCACACAAGCTGAATATGAACCGAGAAAAACTACAGCGCAGATAGAGTAATTCGTAAACGTATCGGATGCATGTGTGTGTGTGCATGTGCGTGTTTGTGTGTGTAGGTGAATTGACAGGAGAGTGAGAAGAAGGCAGAGGAGAGAGAGAAAGATGGACGCGTGAGGTTAACACAGTTTCCGTTGCTCGTACCTTACAGCTTCTTCCATAACCTCAACTAACAGCTTAACGAATTCATTTGGAATGGCTTCATCGTTGTCATCTATCGTCATTGCGTCGTCAAAGAAAATGTGAGCTGCGATCAGAACAAGTACGATTGGACGGGAACTCTGGAACATTTTCATGACTAACATAGCAATCAATACACAAAAACAGAACAAACCCAGAATATTCGCAAGTCAGTTTTTGCACTCTTAAAGTCTTAGCCTACTTGGGTAAACGTGTGAGCGGATATCAGGTGCGCTGTTTACCTAACTAGTTCATACTACATCATTTCGCACAACTGTATCCTCCCTCAACCCCCACGACTGCCTCGGTGGTCTAGTGGTTAAGGCGTCCGCTTCCGAGGCGGAGGTAGGTGGTTCGGATCCCGGCCGAGTCATACCTAAGACTTAAAAATTGACAATCTAGTAGCTGCCCTGCCAGACGCCTGGCACTACAGGGAACAGTACTAGGACTGGTTGGCCCGGTGTCAGTATAGTGTGACTGGGTGGGACTGAGGCCCGTGTTGCGCCATTAGTCCCAGTGTGGCAGCGCGTTAACTTTGTCTAAACAACACCGTCCTGATATCCACATAGTCTGCGGCTAGACGTTAAGCAACAAAAATCCCCCCTCAACCCCCCCCCCTCCCCCACAAAAATTCAACATACGGAGGTTTCAAACCAAAAAAGAAAACATGCTTGTAAGGCACGTTTGTAGGTAATAGTGTTAGAGAAGAGTTCTCATCTTTATTGCTTGTTAGCTATGTTGTCAATAACAATACCTTCGTAGTTGAAGAAGTCAGGATCTCGAACTTTTGCGAGTTCCTGAGCAGACTTTCGCATCCACTGTTCGTGATCAAGTCTGACAAAAAAGAAAAGAAACAATGATAAAGAGAGGAGAGAAAAGCATTGAGCTGGGAGGGGGTGAGGGGAGTATGGCAAGGCACAAGACGTAATCGGGCACGCACGCACGCACGCACGCACGCACGCACGCACGCACGCACGCACGCACGCACGCACGCACGCACGCACGCACGCACGCACGCACGCACGCACGCTGACACTACTGTTACCTGTGAAGAGACTTTAGTAAGGCGATCATTTCTCGTCGGTTCTCGTGCCACATAGTCGCGCATGCGTAGATCATCGGAATATCCTCCTCGCTCTGGCCGGGTTGGGTCGTGTCGTAGGGGTAAGTGGACCTCCTCTCCACGTCGTCCCCGATCTCGGTGTAGGTGTCCGAGCTACCGGGGTGGTCGCGGTCTTTAGAATCGTTGTTTTCGGAGGTGGCCATGCGGTAGAACAATTTGTCGGATTGCTTATCGCGTTTCTTCAGCACAGAGAGCGTGTGGCGTCGGCGGTTGAGCAGCACGGCTTCCGCGGTCATGATACCACAGTACAGAGGGTTCATGAACAGTCTGAGGAAAGAAGGAAAATTTCTGTTGGCCAAAGTTTTTGTGAGACTATGTCGCTTTCCCTATCTCACCCCTTCCCGCCCTCTCTCCCACCCCTCACTTCTTTCACCTACCTACCTACTATAAATACATGATGTTGCACACACAATGTTTACTTCTTTTATGTATGCATCTCTCCGTCAGTGCGTCTTGCGCAATGTCCTGTTCCTTCTGTCATCCGAATGTACAAATATGTTAGTGTATAAGACACAAAAGGTTAAAGAAGAGACATATAACAGCGAACACCGGCCATTACCTTCCTCAGTAGACATGCCAGGCTCTGTCCCTAACTATATAATTTGCTTCAGCGTGACACAGTACTGTGGACAGGTGACGGCAAGGACGTCACAATCTACAGAAGTAGGAATGAAAGTCTACAAGTCGGTCACTTAGAAACACGTTTCGATTTTTCAATCGGCATCCGGCAGGTGAGAAGGAGAGGACGATAGAAACATTATTGGGAAAAATCGAGTTTCGATCGTTGGCTGGTTACATTGTGACGCCGGAAATGACATGAATGTTTCGGGTTTTGGTAACAAACGCGCTCTACGGCTAAGCTACGGGCCGCTCCGAGTGCCGTCATCCCAACCCTTCCAAAATAAACAAAAATAAAAGACGGTGGTGCCACTCACACTTCGAACTTGGCCAGTCGCGTCTGGCGCGGGAACCAGACATGACGGGTGAGCAGCACGAACGCGCACCACCACGCGGCTCCGACCACCAGCGCCCTCCATTCGCCTTCAAGATCGTCGGGCCACCCATTATTCCAGACGCTCACTTTTTCCAGGAACTGGTGTTGACTGTTGATGTACATGACTAGGAAAGCGCCTGGTGTTGCTATGGCCAGTGGAAGCGAAAACGAGGCTTCCTGCATCGACAGTTTGCAGGCAATGTAGGAGAAGTAGTAGCATCCAAACGCTGTTGTCATTGGAAACAGAAAGGTCATAGGTCACGTGATGAAACATCGTGTCAGCCTCAAAATTTCACGTGCATTCTTCACACGCTGTCACCATTAGTGTCATAAATACCACCTATATTCGTTGCCTACACGTGAAAAGGAGTTTTCCCGCAAGATATTTCGAGAGACAAGCTGGGTATTTTCATTGTCAGGTTGAAGCAGATAATAATTTTTTCTATTTGGTTCCTACTCCATTCTTTGGCAAAGTATGCTTATTATGTTTACAGCTGCATTTTAATAGAATTTCGCCAGCAGTGCACTTGAAACTGACTTGACATCAATGTTAATAACAAATTATTTCTCTGACTCGTAGCTAGAATCTTTCGTGTGCAAGCAACGCATGCCTGCAGTACGCCCACGGATCAAAAGAGTAGTGTGAAGACTATTTCACGTAGAGTTTTATTCTATACACATAGATCTACAAGCACGCGCTCGCGTACGCGCATGCGCAGAGGAACAGGGAGGAAAGGAGTAGGGGAGGATTGAAGTCCCTAAAATATGTATACGATATTTTCTGTCTTGTGAGGGCCTTTCTTAATTGACAAAAACAAACAAACAAACAAACAAACAAACAAACAAAACGTGCGTCCAAGTTCGCCGAACCTGGCCAAGTGTACGTACGCACGACTAGGTTCGGGCGAACTTTATAGCCCCTGACTCCCTGTGTCCATCTAAGAAACGGACAAACAGCCGACAATACTTGCCACAAATCGTCAGACCAAGGACAGCAGAAATATCTCTCCACTGCTGTGCTGTTTTCATGGCTTCAAATGCAGCCTTGTAGTCGAAATTGCCAGTGTCTCTAAAGACGTAAGCTAGGACTGCGGTCACGATAATTTTCCACAGGCTCACCACCAGCAGAGCGACGAAGCGGCCTTTCTCCATCTCATAACGTCTCTATGGACAAGAAAGGAAAAGATTAACACAACATTCACTTCAGCTTAACCGTTGCCTAGCTGTTAGTTTGTCTGATGATCTGTCTTTTGTGGCTCTGTCTCTGCTTAGTCACTCTGTCTCTGTCTCATTCTGTCTCTCCCTGTCGTTTACGGCGCAATTCTTTCTACTCCTAACGTGTCTCCTCACGTGCTCACACACACACGATCGACCTTAAGAGAACGACTTAATGCTTAGGCGGAAATAATACACTGTATTACTTACGATATGTTTATGTTAATAGACTCATGCTGCTCGAGCCCCAGTCATCTACAATCCCCCCCAAAGAGTCACATACCTTAGTAATACAGTGAAAGAGGACTATGACGTATATATGATGAGTGAAATTACGGCTTCTTGCGGCGGGGGTTCCCCCGGCTTTCTGTACACGTCAATCTAAGGAAGGTCTACACTGCAACTATTACACACAACGTTTCCCATCGCCTGCTCTGTACACACAGCAACAATACGGTGTACATGTACCTTGCTCAAGAGCAACTGCGTACAGTGATCACCTGAAGAAAATACACAACACTCGACACAAGGCCCTTATTTACTGTTCGCACCAAAAGTCTGTACCAAGAAAAGGCCCATCTGTCTGGTCCAACGGTGACTTGATAGAAGGTTTCCTTCGCCATGTCGAACTCTTCACACGTCATCGACCCCAGAACACAATGACCCTGAAGATGGTAGGTGACGTCACACAATCACGTCATAGTGCGCCGCACCAGGTCAATCTTTGACTGAACTAGTTCCACACACACTCCAGTCACTTAGGACGTGTTCTTGGATGGGATCACTGCCTCTCACTCCAAGCTGCTGCCTCCTTTCCTTTTAACTCGTTCCCTCCTTCATTTTCCGTGGTTTCTCCTCGCCATTTAGCGTAGGAGCTAACCACAGCAGAGGAAAGCGTGCCAAGTCTCAGGGCCAGTCGTACTGCGTCGCACGTGCCCAGTCACAGTTGCAGATGACATGCAAAAGCACCGACACTAGGCGCAAAGGACGACGCAATGCTTATAGTAACAAAGACCTTCCAGTTAAGACGTAGCCAAAGACACCCTCATAAGCAGGATAACAAAAGCTTGCTAGCAATAAATCTAGCACGCTGGTCTCCCGAACGAGATGGTAAAAGGCAACTTCTGTTTCAAAAGGCAGGGCTTTTATACCCTTCCCAACAACATCCCAGTTACACAATCACGTAACACTCTACTACATCAATATCCAACCAGGGCGCGAAGAGACAGGTTAACCACGCTTCCCTTTCCATCAGAGGAACATGCCTAGGTCCACCTAGTTCTAGCAGCTGGGGAGGTGACCTTGATGTTTCTCTGCCCCTGGGTCTAGGACCTGTCGCAAACCCCTGGCAAAGTTACTTTGAACTGGTACTGATCGTTAAAGTCACCATCTAGAGAAGCTATTATGAACCAACTCCCGGCACAATTTCTACCCGTTATAACTCACATAGTTTAGCTGATAACTTAACCCTAACTGGACTAAAAAGTGTGAACCAGACCTCTTTAGGAGAAGAAACTGCACCTGCATATTTTGCAGTAGCCTAATAGGCCCAGACGAAGGCAAACAGACAGATTCAACACACAAGATGAATTAAGAATATTAAAATGAATGAGAACAAAGTCTGTGAAATAAATGATTTGTCCTGCCGGACACAGAACGTGACACTCCTTCCTCTGTCTTCCTTCTCCCCCTCCCCCTCCCCCTCCCCGCGCTCTCCTCTTTCCCTCGTCTCTCATTCTACTCTCTCTTCTCTCCTCATGCCCCCTCTCTTGCCTTCCTTTCTACCTAAGCTCTCTCTCTCTCTTTGTGTGTGTGTGTGCGCGCTTGTGTGTGCGCGTGCACGCGCGGCTGGCTGCCTATTGATCAGCCTTTCTATATGCCGGCTTGCCTTTCTGTCTATATGTACGTATGTATGAAAGTATGAGCCGCAGCGTGCTGCGGAAAGAGGGAAGAAAAATTACTAACAAGTTACCTTCAGTATAAAGCTCTTGAATGGGTTGAAGTCTTTAAGGCGCACGACTAGACGCCCGTCTGCAAAGTTTTCCCAGTGTCCGAAACCCATGAAAAAGAACGCTCCAGCAATTGTCAGAATCGTGTGGCCTGGGAAAGTAGACCCGTTGGCTTCCTTCCCCACGAAATGGTAGACCCACAGCGTGACGGGCAGTCCCAAACACAGCAGCACGTCCAGCGCGATGCTGGCGTAGTGAGAGGCCCGCTTGAGGGTGCTGCGCCCACCGCTGGTGACGTTCTCAGAGCAGACGACCTTGAGAATGGCGGGCACTAGGCCGGCCAGCGACATCAGCAGCAGCCGTTTCGGTGTGTCCAGGTTGGGCAAGAGGCGGAACAGGAAGAGGGACAACCCAAAGCTATGGAAACTTTCCATCAGGAACACCTGAGCAACAAGATTTGAATTAAGTTATATGAACAGTTCTTAACTATACTACAGACAGGGAGTGAGAAGGGGAGAGTGAGAGAATAGAGAAAGTGGGGAGGGGAGAAGGATGAAAGTAGAGGTGGCGGTACGTGCTGGAATAATAATAAATTTTTATTAATAAAATAAACCCATCCAGTGCTCATAAACAGGGATTACAACTATACAAGAGGTTATCCCTTACAGCGCGTATAGTTACAAAATTAACTCAAGTAATTGTTCATGCACAGTAAAGCATAAAATTGGCAGAAAGGCGGCAGGCTGCCAAGTTGTGTTCAACACGTCCGACCTAGACCAGATCGTCAAACTTTTCAATAAAACCTAATTGCAGTGATTTCAATCAGTCCGCAAACTTCCTGACAACACAAAAAATGTGACTGCAGGTGAAGCAGACCCCAAGACAACATTTTTATTGGGGTGAGCAGCTACGGTGTGTTTTCTTCTTGAAGCAGCATAAAATGATCAACCAAGCGATTAAAGATTACAGACCGATATGAAATACTAACCCTTGCTGCAAATATTAACGGATCGATACTATTAAGCAAGTTAGAAAACTAGAATCTCTTCAATTAAAAACATGTCAAAACCCAGTCATTAAGTAGTAATTAAGTAGTCATTAAGTAGTAATTAAAATTACATGCCGCTACTGAGACATGCAAATTGCTGGGGAAAAACGTCAATATTGGCAACATGTTAATATCAAAAGTTTCCAGCTTTTTTTAAAAGCTCAGCATGAGACCCAGCCAAGTGACAGACTAACAAACATGTTGGCTACGGTTAGTTTTAAAAGAAGCGGAAGGAAGTCGTTTTTCGTTCCCGTGATTCTTACACTGAAAACGACAGTATAATACCGGATGACCGGGATTTCTTTGACCCCTTCACCTTTTATCTCCCGCGTAAACGTGTTGTACACTTTGGTTTGCCGTTTTGAATAGTACACGCCCCTCATTAAGAATAAAGCTTGACTTGCCTTGACTTATTTCGAATATGGAAAACAATCCAAACATGGGACACGGCCTCGAGAAATTACACGCCACCGACTATACTAGCTAAGACGATACTGTATATGCATGCATACGTACATACGTACATACGTGCATAAATACTTACATAATACACTCATTCATACAATTTTCAAACAATACACATGTATCTAAGGTTTAAATCACTACACTTATGCAGTACACATCAGCGTGAACGTCATAATAGCATGCCACAATTATGTGATACATATTACATGTTGGTATGTTACATACCCACAGCCACGTGACTGCTGACGGTTTCCGGTGGCTGCCGAAAGCCACTTTCCCCAGACTGGTTACAAGCGTAAGGGCGTAAGGAATACAAGCCGCTACTGTTAGGAGGATGTAATTTGCGTCCGCTTTTTTCTGTAGGCATTCACACAGAGACAGAATCACAGCCAAGGCATAAGAGAACGTATAGGTATTTATGTATGTTCAGTCATATAAACAGTTATATAACAAAATAACAGCTTGCTTTTCTTCATAACTTTCATTAAAACTTTTATAATGAAATTACATTTCGTCTTGTTAAGATGCTCAGCATGCAAATAGTGCATATACTAAAATAAAAACCGTTTTAAATGTTTTTGGTATGTAGGGCATATTTTGTGGGCTGTAGTGTACGACAATGACATTACAGCCCGAATATCATAGTCTTTCAGCACAGGCTGATGGCAAACAATGTCGAACTATCAGTCACCATTGCTTGTAACATTGGTAAACGCTGTAATGCCCCGCAGATCGTGATAGTTGTTGGTGATTCGTGGGGTGGCCACACTTTCTTCTGGCACTCTGCTGTTATGGGTTAGGAGATGGGTTTAGGTTAGTTAAGGAGAGGGCTGGCTTGTGAAGGAGAGGAGCTCAGGTCAGGAAGCTCAGCTGCAGTGCTCGTGTCGTTAGGCGCGTAAACTCACATTCCCGTCGTGTAGACTGCTCTCTGTAGGTAGCGTTGAGTTTGTTTGAATTCTGGTTTTAGTCTGTTGAGGTGGATGTCTTATTGTACTTGGCGAGATCTGTGTCGACCTGTGGTGGATGTAATGTCTGGGGGAAGCTTCGATGTTAGTTGATGTCCTTGCGGTGTTTTCTATTTTCTGAGCATTTTTCTGGGTGGTTGGCTGTGGACTTATGGTGGGGGTTGGCTGTGGACTTGTGGTGGGGGTTGGCTGTGGACTTGTGGTGGGGGTTGGCTGTGGACTTGTGGTGGAGGTTGGCTGTGCGGTGTTTGGTGTTGTGTGGATCTGTCTGGCTGGATGATCTGCAGGTAGATATTGCGTCTTGTAGTAGTAGCTGACTGCCATTTCCTTAATTATTGGTTCTGTGGGTTTTCGTCCTGTCTCTGCCAGCATTGTTAGATGGTCGGGACTCCTAGATATTTGGTGGCCTAGCCTGTACAGATTAAAATTTTGCGATTTGGCTTGGACTAAGGTGAAGTAAGAGGGATGCTGCATACAGCAGCTTGACATTACCTTTTCTGTAATGCTTGTGTTGGCACCAGAAGCTAGAAGCATCAAGCAGACTTTCTGGGTGACAGCGAGGAGAAAAACGAGCAGGAAGAGGAAGACGTAGGCAATGAATTTGATGATCTTCATGGCCTGCATGTGATGAATATCAGTAGGAGGTCTCTCGCGCGCCACGATGCGGAAGATGTCCCAGAAGCTGGAACAATCATGGCGCTCACGTCAGCAGACAGAAAGACATAATTATTTACATCATTACAAACAGTTGTGGCTTGGCATCTCCTTACTGTTCGGAAATACGTCACTCCATGGACACTGCTGCAATATGTGGAGACTTGACTCAGAAGGGGTCCTGTCTGATTACCGTCATTAGCATTAGCAGCAGATTGTCCCTAATCCTAGGATCTTTCAGTGGCACCTCTTGAGATACCGTGGCTTTAAACAGTTCACTCTAATATCTCTCTGTTCAGCTAACCTAGGTCCTTTCATGGATTCTTTATAGAATATTTGGTTTCCATAGATCATAAGAAAAGGGGTTGTGGTGGGATTAGAACTCACAATCCTGTCTCGTTCGGCGTGCGCATACTGTTGTCTCCATCCTTTGCTGATGCCGAAGACTCCAGAGAGGCGCCAGGTGACGTGCCCGGCGAGACGCCCAGCGAGGTGGACGATGGAGGGCTAGCGGAAGTCCCTGTCCTCCCCTCGTCGTCCCTAAAGGACGACGCGGGAGTCGGAACCTCTGAAATGGCTTCCATCTACAGAAACAGAGATGTGAGTGAGCTCCCCTTTCTCAATAATCCTCAAGACTAGCTGTCTGATACGAAGGAGTTTCTTTCTTTCTTCTTTCTTTCGTTCTTTCCTGCTTGCCTTCCTTCTTTTTCTTTCTTTTACTTTGAACCAGGTCAGAAGGAGATGAATACTCCAGTGACTCTGTTTTAACTAACCTTCTGAATAAAGGATCAACATTTAAAAAATCCACGAGCACATAGGTTACAAAGGTAAGAAGAGATAGTGGTTAGGTGAAAAGGATTTATAGAAGTTGTTCTGTATTGTAAAATGTTCATATGTATTCTTTATTGATTTCTCTGGTTTTTCTGGGGATTTTAATTTCAGGATTGTAAGAAAAAACTAACAGTCACAATACAAAATTTTAAAAAATCACAAAGAAAAGGTCACAAGGAAAAGTAGAACTATGTATTTTTTCTGATCGATATGGAGTGCTGGAGGAGATGAAGCGTATCGAGCTGTCTAAAAATAATATGCAGTGAGATTTTGTCTTAGCCACCTGACCTTTTGTCGCCGATTGGCTAATGACGTTCTTTCATGTTTACCTTTCAGAGCTAAACAAGCTTTCCCCACCATGCTTTTCCTGTCAGAACTAGAGGTTTTTGTCCTGTGGCTTTACCAGTCAGAATAATTGACGCTTTTGTTTTGATTTCTTGTGACTGTATTGCTTGGGAGAATCTGTGATTTCTGTTCCGTGACATTTACTCATGTTATCAACCCCCCCCCCCAGCTTTCTGTCGACACTTTACCTGAAGACGAACCTCCTTCTTTTTTCCCCTGCTGGGTGGCATTTTTCTCTTCTCTTCTTCCTCCCGCTGTTCTCGTTCTTTCTGTTTTAGCCTTGCTGACATCTGTTCCAGCCTTACTGAAGTCTGTTCCTTGAGAAAGACCTGCCCAGCACCATTGACGGTGATCGTCTGACAAACTATAACAATTTCGATACTCAAAACGTCGAAGAAAATATAAAAGAAGAACAAGTGACTGCCGCTTGGAGGATAAGCCCAAATTAAATGTAAAACAAGGGAACTGTACCAAGCTAGAAAAGGACAAAGACGAAGACAATCTACATGTTTCGGGGCACTACCCCTTCATCAGGACGACACAAAAGCGACGAAAAAACGAAAAGGAAAAAGATTTATCTGCAGTAAAAGTGGCGCGTAGGCTGCATAGCAGGAGAATGACCAGGGGACAGTGAGTAAGAAAGGTTAAAAAGAGGGGCAGCCAATCGCAAGGTGGGTAGGAAAGGGTAGGGAAGGGTGGGGGCGGAGAGTGGGCGGGGGAGAGAGAAAGAGAGAGAAAAAGCAGCGCGGGTAAGGGGGCGTCGGTGCGAGAGAGAGAGAGAGAGAGTGGGAAGGAGGTGAGAGAAAAGTTAAAGAGAGAGACGGAGGGGTGAGGGGGTTAAGGGAAAGGAGGGGGAGGGTCAGTGTTTTAGGTTGAGTCCAGTAGGTGCCATGGTACCGAAATAGGTAATGAAGAAAATCTAAAGAAAATCTAAAAATAAAATCATTTTTTTTCGACGAAATAGTTGTTTCTGTGGGCCTGCAGCATAAAGTTCCCTGCCTAATACAATTCAGAGAATTCGAGTATAGGATATAAAATTCCCTGGGTACCTGCGTGTTCCCGATCCTGTATTCCTCTGTGGGAATGTCGAGGCTTGAGAAGATGACAAGTAAGGCTTTCTTTTTGTCAGGCTCTTCCTTGGAAGCTGGCGCCAGGTTAGAATAGCTGACACAGACAGAGAAACGTAACACATACATCGTTCACACTGAATCAGACTTGAATAAAGCTCTAGTTACAGTTCAGAACAGAAGTTTGCCACAAAACAGAAGCCGCTTTGAGTAAAGTTATTTTGGTGTAAGATATCGGTACAGAACCGATATGCCTTAAGAACCATTACTGACGTCGACAATTATATCTTGCACTGTAAATGGTAACTGGTGTGAATATACCTACAGAGGTCTGCGTAAACAGAATGACAGTTTAAGGTACCTTCTGTATTACAACTGCTCAGTTCTAGTTATTGATCATGTAATCGTCGAGTGCACATGGCTTTCAACATGTTATATCTTCTCACTAGACATTAATTTATTCTCTCGCACTCTTCTTTCTGGAGCTGTTAACACCTTGGTGTGGCGACACTCCATTTTTATTCCCGTTACCCCATGGATTCTCTGGTGTTTACTGGATACAGTTTTGAATACCCCAGTGGTGAAGGACAGGGTACATTCCCCTGTACAAAGGAATAATTGACATCACAAGCAAACCAGACTCCCCATCCCTCCCTCCCTCTCCTCTCCCTCCTTCTCTCCCCCCTCCTCCCACTCCTCGTCTCTTGCGTCTGCAGCGTGACCTACTGACCTCTGTAAGAACTGTTCCTTCGTCATGCGCACGGGAAACCAGACTTTGCGGATTCGAGCAACTTCCGTGATTCCGTTGTACGCCAGCTGTTGGCTGACTTTCTTGTCCTTGAACTGGTCAGGCTTCTGTTCGTCGTTGGGTTTTATGCACCTGGAAACGATTCACGTTGATCATATTTATGAATTTTTTATTTACTTTTTATTTATTTTTAATTACTAGATCACTTTCCTCCCTAAAACAACCCAACGAATTTTACTATACTGCGCTATCCCGCTGGTTGTCAGTACAGTTTGCGTTTCTGTCCGTTTGCCCGTCTGTTTTGATTTTCAATTTCTCGTTGCTCCCACCTCCCCACCTTAATGATACAGAAGCAAATAGTTCACCCTTTTCCCTCTAGCATCTTTGCCTCTGTGTGTGTGTGTGTGTGTAAAACTCATTTTCTGAATACGCTGTTAGAATTAACGACGGAGAAAGAAAAAATTTCGTGTTCCAGAAGAACGCGAAACTTACTTATCAGGAAAGTCGCCATTTTAAATTAGTTTTCAACAAGAATGGCACTATTTTGTACTACTTTTCAACAACAATGGCATCATTTTATAACAGATTTCAACAAGAATGGGACCATTTTATAATAGTTTTTTCAACAAGAACGGCACCCATTTATAAGGCGAGAGGGCATGTACTTACTTGACAAACATCGGTTTGGCTTGTCTCATCAGACGGAGAAGTTCTTCCATGGAAGCCTGCACAAAGTTTCGCAAAGAGAAGTTTAGCATTCCCATCGGTATCTGAAGCCACAAAACAGTGTTCTTTTTGATGCAGCCTTTTCCTAGTTTAAAAAAAACTGTCTCTGTATGGGTTAGCATTGAAGACAGTTTTCATCAGGATCATGGGTAGCAAAACAGGGCAGTTCTCGTGAGGCTGGGCTTACTGTTTAACATCAGGTCAGCAAAGGAAGACTATATCATTATAGGAGAAGGAGGGGGAGGGTAATGGGGGAGAAGACAGGGGTAGGTAACCGGAGCTCTGGGGAAATCCCGACAATCAGCGCTGTTGACAGGCGGCATATGCAGAGAAATACAAGTGCACAGGTTCTGAATCCACGACCATCTGTGTCGACGACAAGCAAGCGTTACCACTATGTTGGGGTGGTCCGGGATGGAGAAGAGAGCGGAAACGAGAGAGAGACAGAGACAGAGAGAGAGAGAGAGAGGGGGGGACATTGGGAGAGGGGGAGCACACCATAAACTAAAACAAGAACTCGGCACCTCGCTTCTCTAAATCTGCTTGATGGACACAGGAAGTAAGCTAATGAAACTCTTGGCCTTTGACCTAGATGCGTGCTGCTTACTGAGACTTGATCCCAATACCTCACATTCCCTGGTCGATTTCACTCAGAACTGAAGAGTGTGACTTTCACTGGGACTCGAGTGGAAGACACAGGTTTGAAAATAAACTTGTTTCTTCCCATCAGACTTCACGGCAATGACAAGATATTGCGATTTACAACAAACTATTTTAACAGTGCAAACCACAAACTAATTTCTGTCACACAGGTAAAGCTCGAGAAAGATGTATTACCTTGAAATAATCGAGAATAGTCTTATGGCTTGTGAGGTCCTCTTTCTCTGTGAATCCGTCTTTGGGGATTTTGTCTCCAAAACTGTGAAAGGACAAGTGGGCGGGATGGGAACAAATGCAGTATGTGTGAAGCAAGATATAAAGTTTCAAACTCAGGCAAGTGTACAGATATGAGCATCTGTCTGTCTGTCTGTCTGTCTGTCTGTCTGTCTGTCTGTCTGTCTGTCTGTCTGTCTGTCTGTCTGTCTGTCTGTCTGTCTGTCTGTCTGTCCAGACGCCCTTCCGTCTCGTTGTCCGAACAAAAAACGTTCTTTGCCAGCGGAGACTAAATCTACTTTGTCACATTCTAACAACTTCAACAAGGACTCCGTTGGGAGCAAATCATTCTTTAAATAGTTTCAATTACAGACACTAAGACATTTGACGTGAAACTGATGAATGACGGACGGAAGAAATGGACAAGCAGGTCCTGGCGAGGGACACAACAACACGTTCGCTGGATGAAAAAGTCACAAGCAAAAGAAAACGCACCGGTTTCGGAGGCTCTGTCGCAGGTCCCTGACGATGGAGGAGCTGAGCTTCAAGTTCTTGTTTGGTCGCGTGTACTGGTACTCGTGTTTCTGGGACACTCGGTAATCGTACTGGGTCCTGTCCCCGCAAACACAAAGCCACATCAGTGAAACAGCCGCCTACAAGGGGCATCTCAACAAAAATTCACTGATGGTACTGTGCAATGATGGCACGGAAATTTTCATCTGTTCATCGTAGCAGGGCCTAGACACTCATAATACATGCATGCTAACCAATACCAAAACATCCGTGTATATTTAAGTGTACACTAAGTATTATAACAACTGCCCTATGCAGACATATGGCTCAGGGATATTCTACAGCATACATATCCTGACAGAGTGGATGCCTTCTGACGAAGTTCAGATAATCTAAACTAATAGCTCTACATGTATATAGAACTAGTGATAACTCTACGTGTATATAGAACTAGTGATAACTCTACATGTATGTAGAACTAGTGATAACTCTACATGTATACAGAACTAGTGATAACTCTACGTGTAT
>SMGT01014184.1:60644-72469 GCA_004794575.1 Lanistes nyassanus
ATAGAACTAGTGATAACTCTACATGTATGTAGAACTAGTGATAACTCTACATGTATACAGAACTAGTGATAACTCTACATGTATATAGAACTAGTGATAACTTTACATGTATATAGAACTAGTGATAACTTTACATGTATACAGAACTAGTGATAACTCTACATGTATATAGAACTAGTGATAACTACGTGTATGTAGAACTAGTGATAACTCTACGTGTATACAGAACTAGTGATAACTCTACATGTATATAGATTTAGTGATAACTCTACGTGTATATAGAACTAGTAATAACTCTACATGTATGTAGAACTAGTGATAACTCTATATGTATACAGAACTAGTGATAACTGTACATGTATATAGAACTAGTGATAACTTTACATGTATACAGAACTAGTGATAACTCTACATGTATATAGAACTAGTGATAACTACGTGTATATAGAACTAGTGATAACTCTACGTGTATGTAGAACTAGTGATAACTCTACATGTATATAGAACTAGTGATAACTCTACGTGCATATAGAACTAATGAAGAGCGTGCATCTTGATTCAGTGCGTCTCTCCATTTCCCCGCATCCATCGAAAGTTTTAACAACCACGTTTCGGTGAAACTGTAAACAGGTCTTTCACTTTAAACACAACTTATCAGTGTTGTATGGTGCTGTAGAGTGGTCCTGCTCGAAAGTTTGGAGTAGCAGTCGGTATCTCTCATACTCACGTGGAGATAGTTCCAGATGGGCTTTTCGTGACCTGGAAAAGGTCACTAATGAATTCATTCCCACTGGACACAACGCTTCGTTTGATATCTTCACTGATGGCATCTCGATTTTTCTCCAGAAATCCCCTCGCGTTATACCAGACCTGAAAAGAAAAGCCGCAGGGCCGACACAGTTGTAAAAGGAAAGGCACTATCAACAATTAAGCAATAGCAATTAAGTAATTAGCAATTAAGTAATTAGCAATTAAGTAATTAGCAATTAGTAATTAGCAATTAAGCAATAGCAATTACGTAATTAGCAATTAAGTAATTAGCTGGAAAAGGGTATTTAAACGTGTGTGTGGATGGAGGTGGTGGTGGAGGGGGGGGGAACAGCCTGATGCAGAAACTGTATAATTGAAAGGGTGGGGAAAATGATTGCGAACTCTATTTTTCTGCTGGACGTCGCTTTATCTAGCGACGTCCAGCAGAAAAATATTCAGTCGGGGTCTCTATATTTTGATTGGGATGTTGCGTTCAATTGGTATTAAGCGGTCTTTCTTCATCAAACAAGAACACTACGCGTTGCCTGCTTTAGACATATCGTGTGAAACGCGTATAGACAGGTAGACAGGTAGATACAGGACGAGAAAGATTGGCTTGCTAACTGACGGACGGCAGACGGACACGCAGACAGACAGACAGACAGAGACGGAGGGACGGACGGACGGGCGGACGGGCGGGGCTGTGTATATGTACAGGACAGTAACAGATGGAATGCTTCCCCTGCGCCTTTTGGCGATTGTTGTCGGACTTACCGGAACAGCAAAGTGTTCGACACCAAACCGAAGTTCGTCGTTTTTGTACTGCCGGAAGGCGCTGTGCGCGCCATGTCTGCCCACAAGTTTCTGAACCATGCTCTTGTCTGTGGTCATGGTCAGCCGGCTGTCTTCGTTGATCAAGTACAGAACGCCCACCTGAGGCTGGAAGAATAGGCAAAATACAGCCCATTCACTTAAAATATATCGTAAACGCTATGATTCGTAGAATGTAGGGAAGATGTTTGTATCAAATGTGTGTGTGTGTGTTGGTGTGTGTGTGTGTGTGTGTGTGTGTGTATTTATTCATTCATCTGTTTGTAACTCCCTCAATAGTTAACTGACAGTGGACGTCCGCCAGCGAGAAATAAATCCCCATCACATGTAAATCAAGGTCTCTCAAGGAGAGAAAATAAATCTAAATCCTAACAGCTCCGGGTAACAAAATCTAAATAACCGAACGATTTAAGCGAGATAACAGTAACGACGATTTCACAATATGCAGATGCGCGCTGGATACAAGGAAAGACGTCTAGAGGTTCAAAACCAAGCCTTACTGCAGTAAGCATTTGGAGGACAGACTCATTGGACGGGATATCTTTGACGTCAACCTGAATTCCCTCGGAAGTGTAGTTATCTCTTTCCTGATGAAAGATCTGCTGGTTCATGAAGTGCTGGAGGTGCTCGTTGGCCAGGTTGATGCACAGCTGCTCCAGACTGTTGTGCTGCAGGTTCTCGAAGCCACAGATGTCCAGAAACCCTATGCCATGACCAGCGCCGTGCCCTCTGTGCATAATAGATGCACGTACAAGGACAGGGTGACAGAACGAACTAGATAAGTGATACTGATATCACCACAGACAAAAATACAAGAAAGAAAATGAAGAAGGAAAGACACACGCGCACTAACGCTGATACAACTTCTCTTTTACAACCGCTGCTGAGTATAGGGAACAAGGGGATATTTCAAGGGGGACAAGAATAAAGTCACGTAGAACATTTATTCCTGTCCGAGGAAAGCACACAGTGCAGGCAGTACAACTTGGCGGGTACTTCGAGAATAGAACCACAACTTGCTCCAGCCCGCCGAGAACCTCACAAGGACACATTATTGTCAATTTGGAGATGGCTCTAGAAATGACACCTATCCTGGTGAACGACGCAAGAAAAATAGCTAACAGAGAGGAAAAAAAAGGAAGTGTACTAACTTGACCGCGTTGAGCGCCATGTTGATCCGCCTGATAAGCCAACCAAAAAGACGCTCATACAGGGCTTTGGCCAGGGCATCCCGGCCCTCCTCTGCACGCGTCATGTTCTTGACTGTCTCGATTTTCTCGCCGCGGAACGACATTTGGGTTGTCAGCAGCACTTTGGCCAGTGTCTCAGGGGGTACACACAGCAGGCTGGCGGCTAGAAACACCCACGACCCAAAATCATCTCTCTCATTTCATCTTTCCCCCTTTACCTCCCACTCTCTCATTTCTGTCTCTCATTCCTGTCTCTCACATTCCCATTTTTCCGTTCCTCTCCATCTAATTGATCGTCCGCGCTTGTTCTCTTTCCGGTTACTTTACTCCCCTCGTGCCTCCCTTGAAAGCACTGCGACAACTAGGCCTATAGTGCACATGATAACAGCCACATGTTTGTAAACTAAAATGTTTGTCTTCATCCATTACGCAACTGAGGTCTAAGCTACGTCATCGGTCCCCAGGTCTTGGCTCACCTTTGTTCATCGTCTCCTCGTTGTCAATTTCCACGGCGTCTGTCGAACCTTCCGCTTCCACAAAACTGATGTTCGTCAAGTGGAGGATGGCCGCCAACACGGCTCGCAAGCTCTCCACTTCCTGTCACAGTGAATAAAATTACGCTGATTTCGCTCCAGTAAACGCAGATTTTATTTTTTTTAAACAGGATGTCCACCTTTTGTCAATGTGGACTAAAACCAGTATTATGTGCAATGGAGAAACGGAAAACTGAAAGAATCAGAAGATATAGTTCATACTCGATCATTTCAACCGCTGCCTACATTTGGCGTAGCGAGCAGTTGTAACTCGCATTGGAACGGATTACAGCAGAGTCTATAGACGATATCCCTAACAAAAAACTGATCATTCGGACAAACGTGTTGACTGTGGTTTGCTGACATTTTATTTCCAACGAAAGAACTTTTTACTGCGATCAACAGTGCGCCGATAGAACTTGTGGGGTTATTTAAAACAGCACAGATCGACATACCCATCTGTCATCGAAATGGGTTATTAAAAACAAGCTGACCAGGTGCAAAATATATGTTCTCGCATAAAACCATGAGACAACACCTTACAAGCCACACATGCATGTTGTGTCCAGTCTTTTAAGAGTCTTTTTTATTACGCCCCCTGCACCAGTTTTTCATTTCCGAATATCTTCTATTCAGAGCCTAAATGCACAGTAATCTCGGAATCCGGCAATTGTCCAATATTGTCGGCAATGTTTGTGGCCATTACTGGTGAAGACAAAGACAGTCGTCTGGGTGAAAGGGGAGAGCACTGCCTTTTACCTCAGAGCGCAGCCCAAGGTCATCGAGCACTGCGGCCAGCTCAGAGCCCTTCATTCTCTTGCTGTTTGGAAACCATGACTCTCTGGCAGCAATCCTGCAAGAGAAAGACGTTTATCTGTCAATCATTCATCATCGTCATCGTGTATTTGTACTATGTGTGTATGTGTGTATGTATGTATGTATGCGCGTACGTGTGAATCATCTCGTGAATTGTAACTACGCTAGCTTGGTAAATTCTGTTTGTGTATTCTGACATTTTCTTGACGCCCTCAGAGGGCCAATGAACAAAAGAATTCTGAATACGAACCCAAATCATTGTCTTCGTTGTTGCCTTTATTATCAACACCACTGCATCATCACCACCTCTCCGACGATGATGTCCTAATGTCTGATGTGTTATTGTCAAGCTATAAAACTTGTGATTGGCTAAATGGTTAGCTGGTTGACTGGTTCATTAATCGGTGGGTCGCCGAGTGAGTGAGTGAGTGAGTGAGTGAGTGAGTGAGTGAGTGGGTGGGTGGGTGGGTGGGTGGGTGGGTGAGTGAGTGAGTGAGTGAGTGAGTGAGTGAGTGAGTGAGTGAGTGAGTGAGTGAGTGAGTGAGTGAGTGAGTGAGTGAGTGAGTGAGTGAGTGAGTCTTCGGCATCCTTTCGGTAGTGAGACGGAGAGGGGTTGGGCAGAATTGCTAAGCCACTAACCTGAAGTCTGTATACTGGTTCATTCCTTGCATGAGAAACTGTTCTTGAAGCCGAGGATTGCTAAACACCTCCTCGAGAAATGTGTAGAAGATGTGGAAGTTCGACTCCCCATGGTCTGGGCTCACCACCCGCGATTTCTCCAAAATATAGTCCTTGACCACAGCTGCAAAGTCAGTGTTTCTATAGTGAATAACGCGACACAGAAAGCAGAGTCCGTTTAACACAAACAGAAAAGTTTCACACGATGTGTCCCTTTCAAAACTTGGCTAATGAAGAAAGACTGCTTAATTCCAAGCAGCATCTCAGTCAAAATACACTCTTAGGAGACCATGACTGAAAACGCTTTTATCTGGCAACCCCCACCCTCTTTCCACACACACACACACACATTGTCAAAAACACATGATCCGAACCATGATAGAAATAGTTGGTAGAAGTGTCACACGATAATGAGAATAAACTAAACATATTCACTGAATTATATGCTGCTGAACTTCTAGTACATGTATATGCCTCAACTGGGACAATTACTTCCTACTATAGTGTTAATTAAAATGCGTGAGATTTCTAAAATCTACCTCATTTTAGTACGTCAATGAGATTTCTTTCCATCTTGTATACTATGAGAACCATAGCCAGTACCACGTAACTGATCTGGCCCTCCCCCCTCCAACGACAAGTACGACAGGCTCGTGTTACTGATAAACATTTGGAGTGGTACCACATACGACATACCGCCTGCAACTGAACCATCTTTTGAGAAGTTGATTTTCAGAAATTTTCCGAATCGGCTTGAGTTGTCATTCAAGATGGTCTTGGCATTCCCAAAGAGTTCCAGAAGTGGGTTGATCTTGAAGAGTGAAGAAATGGACATTAAAAAATATTTCATCTATTCTTCCAATATCTTCTTTATTTCCTCAGTCCATTCACTCGCTTGTCGGTTGTTTCTTTCGTCTGTCTTTCCACGCACACGGCGCTCTGCCCCTCCCTGCTTCCACCCGGGGCCTACCTTGTTAATGTTGTCCTCCAGTTGTGCTGAGCGGTGTTCAGCCAGGTACAGAATGTGGCGGATCATCAGCTTGGTCGCCTCCGTCTTCCCGGCACCAGACTCCCCCGTTACAACCACCACCTGATCCGTCTCCTGCGCCGTACGTCGAATGCTGACCAGCTGCGCCGTCCAGTAAATGTGCGCTTCCGGTTCCGGTTCAGAGGCCATGGCTTGCGGACTGTACTTCTCGTGCACCTTGACATGTCCATGAAGCAACAGGCAAGAATTTATTTAACAGCTTCGGACTTTTGTTGGAACATACACCTAGATGGGTTGTCTTGGTGGTAACGACAGGTAAGCAGGCCGTGCGACTACTATATGAAGGGAAGAGTGGATGCAACAGTTTAGCCTCGTTTCACTGTTAAAACAAGACATCATTTTAACTATACAGTCCATTTCTCTGTCACGGCAGCTGATGTCGACACCCCGACATTTCATCAGCTTCCTCCCGTCGACAAACGACTTCACCATTTCTTCACACTTTAAACTGCGCGGCTGGAAAGGAATGTGGGAGATACTACCGTGCGCAATCCTGAATTTCCTGGCACAGGTATGACATTACATCATCTCCGTGCCTCTTTACATACCACACTTGGGTCAGTGAAAGCTGACTGTGCTGCTGAAACGGGTGTAAAACGCACCTCTTCTCCATAGATCGGCAGGTCCTTGAAAGGGTTGACAGAAATGAGAACATCGCCGCATCTGGTCTGAAAGACAGTTGATCAGTTGGCCACATTGTCATTGTCTTCATAAAAACGAACTACGGGAATGACTACTGGGGAGTTGGGGGGGAGGTGTTACTGATGCTACTACCATTTCACTATCACAACTGCCAGATGATGAAGATGACCTGGCAGTTGTGATAGTGAAATGGTAGTAGCATCAGTAACACCTGGAGATGCAACAGTGGTGGAAAGAGAATGAGAAAAGGTAATAATTGCACCAGAAACATTTTAAAGACAAAGTCTATATGACTCAAACATTAAGAAGTTTATCAATGTTATAGGAACCCCATGTGTGACTGCATGCTGGACTGCCTACAATGCGACAACAGTCAATGCTTTAAAATTGCCGGAAAGTTTTCCACAAAGTACAAATTTAAAAATAAAGCTACTTTAACTCCAACAAGAGGTCCTGGCAGCGCTCAACATAACCCTATGCAGACGTAGGCGACCAAGGGAGCTTACCGTACCCAAACGCGTAGCAAAGAGAGTGCCGAAAGAAAGGAACTTGGAAGATCCTCAAAAAAGATCTGCCATCCCTTTCTTTTTAACGGCGCTAGTCTTCACACAGCTGACCCTCGGTACACAACGTGTGCATACAGAGAATCCCTGTTAAATGTAGTCAGCCCCCTCACTAACCGAGTGCTGGCAACGGTAAGCTCCCTTGGTCGCCTGCGTCTGCATACGGTTATGTTGAGCGCTGCCAGTACCTCTTGTTGGGGTTATCTTTCGATAATTTAAGCGCTCGGTCCTCATTTGTTCTTAATTAAAGCGACTTTTCTAAGTGTTGGGGAACTTCCAAGGAATCACACGCAACTACAGTACGTAGACAATAATGAACGTTCTACGTGTCCTGAAGGCAACGCAGACAGAAGGACGGAAGCCAGCGTTTGGCAGGTGAGTCACGTGTCGAGATAAATTTGTCAAAGCAACTGGCCCACGTCTGAGCCCTTTTAGCCCTTTGGCCGCCTCAGAAGCGATTCCCAGAATTCCTTTTCTACAGGTACGGCAACGGCTGTATTATCTGAGCTCCGCCTTCCTGCCCGCGTTATCCTGTTTACTACCCGTCTGACGTTATCCTGTGCTACATGTCACCTTTACTGTCGGCTACATTTCACTAGGAATGCATGAATCAGAAGCGGATGGAGCTGGGGATAGGGTGAACCCCTTTTTATACCTCCCTGTAGGTCTAGTCGTGCCACAGGCGCCATTCACACAAATCCCTGGGGACAGCCGATAGAACAAGATTAAGAACTGCTGTTTACACGCGAAGTCCGGATACAAGGCAGCTGTTGACGACAAGGACGCTTTTTACATTTTTTTGGATGTTATCTACTTTTAGTGTTGTATGCACTTTTATCTTATTGAGTACCTTTGCTCGCCCGCGCGCGCATACACACACACTACAGTTCCCCAAGGTTTTCGTGAACTCTATCCTCTGCTCTTCGATCAGAATTATGTTGCTGTACGAGAGTGCGTGCACCTATGACCTCTCTGCACTGATGACATGCCAAGCAGATGTAGCTGTTAAAGAAAGTTCCTGCCAGAGATGTAACATTCTTCACTGAGCCTTGAATGCCTGTATTCTACTAGACTTTTCATTAAAAATAGCCTTTAGGGAACCTTTTCTCCCGAGCACCATTTCTCGTACAGAAAACTTTCCCGTGTTCTTGTAGTGCATTGAATTTGTAATGCGCGCTCGCAGAGACCTTTTATTTTGTTTATGAGCAAGTTTTCTAGCATCGTGAAGCAGAATAGAGACTTTGGGTCACGGTACATCCGCCTCACACTGTCGTGAATACGTGTCGGTAAGTGGGACTATTTCCAGATATATATATATACATACGCACGTACGCATAATCAGGCACATGCGCATTCCTGCATATACACACCCATGGGAGTGCGCACGAGCACATACACCCCTCCCATACACATTGACCTACATCCCCCACCCCCGACACACACACACAGAATCAGCCTCAGGTACAGTTAGACACGGCCAGGACTGACAACGCACCGCCCTGCGCCGAGCAACCGTCACACACCTAAACCCGGATCTGATCGCCGATCGGCAAATATCTCTCGCCAGGCCTGAGTGCGCACACGACTCTTGTGTACCGTTGTATAATTACTGGCTTTAAGGTGGGAAGTCTGACACAGCGTGTGAACATGACATGCCAACTGTCATTACAGCTTGGTGCCTGCGACAGCAGCCATGAGCCGAAGCGAAACCTCTGATACTTAACTATATATTTCTTTAATCAACTGTTATTGACAATTCTATTGTTGACCACGATGATTAAGTACATCTTCATCGTCTTTACCATCACGGCCATCATTATTAGCACTCACTCACTCACTCACTCACTCACTCACTCACTCACTCACTCACTCACTCACTCACTCACTCACTCACTCACTCGCTCGCTCACTCACTGACCATGTGATAATAAATAGGGAAAATGTCATACAGACACATCCTGTCGTCTACCGACAAAATCTAAAGAACGCTTCAGTTAATGAAGCCGGAATAACAGTTCACGCGAAAGACGAGCCATGGTTTAGAGCCCCAACTTTTCAGGTTTGGTTATGACTATACAGGCAGGAGACCCGCGTAAGCAAAGCGAAAGATATCTAGTTTTCTCACAAGGTATCAACTGGTTCTCGCTCTAGCCGCCCTAGCACAGAGGAACATGAATCCTTGGTCTGAGGGAAAACGCATAATAATTACTGGCATAATTTCTTTATCAGGTCTATACTTATAAACTACTTATAAACTAGCTGAAGTAGCTAAAATCCATGTCACCCCAACCACAAAACACAAACATTTATTGTTGTTGTTGTTATTATTATTAAAACGAATTCTTGTATAACGCAGAATCACGCTAGAAAAAGATCGTTCTCACTGCGCTTGACGTTACGAAAGAAAATATATGACTCAATAATTAAAATAGAAGATTTATGCATCTACCAGAATTTGATTAAGATACAACACAATTAAGCTACAAAAATACAACATTTAGTTACACTAAAGAAACACTAAAATATACTCATTAAAGTCGGACAACAAGGTCTAAAACGTATACATATAGAACAAGATGTATGTATGTATGTATGTATGTATGTATGTATGTATGTATGTATGTATGTATGTATGTATGTATGTATGTATGTATGTATGTATGTATGTATGAAAGAATGAATGCATGCATCCATCCATCCATCCATACACACGCATTCACTGTTAAAACAAATACATAAAACATAAATACATACATACATGCATACACACCGCGACACGCCATGACACAATATATATATATATATGCATGTATCGCACTGGAAGTATTAACTGTACACGGATGTCACTGCCTAGTTAGTACACTGTGTATTACACACTTCAAGTGTACAGGTGTGTCGTACGTATGCATTACTCGTCAGATACCGGAATACATTACCAACCCGACTCACAGATGATCTGTTATTGCTGTGCATGAACTCAAGACCTACGAATGAAATAACGTCTTTACAATAATTGCAAATTAAAACCTATTAAGTGTGATAAGGGAATGATTATACACAGTGTTTATTATCATATCGGAGAAGAAACATCAATGTATAAGAAGACTTTAGCATGTAAACAGCAGTGCCTATATGCAGTGCCAAACTCACACGCTCTCTGTTAACCTGTAAACAGCAGTGCCTGTATGCAGTGCAAACTCACACGCTCTCTGTTAACATGTAAACAGCAGTGCCTATATGCAGTGCAAACTCACACGCTCTCTGTTAACATGTAAACAGCAGTGCCTATATGCAGTGCCAAACTCACACGCTCTCTGTTAACATGTAAACAGCAGTGCCTATATGCAGCGCCAAACTCACACGCTCTCTGTTAACATGTAAACAGCAGTGCCTATATGCAGCGCCAAACTCACACGCTCTCTGTCCCACCAATCGCGGCTTGCTCAGTGGAAGGAAGAGAAGAAAGTGCTTATTAAAAGTGACAAAGGCAGTCCCAAAGTTTCCCTATGAGAAATTTAAGCCTCAGAGAAAGTGTTTATGACGGCAGCTAGGTGTAATAGTGACTGTGGGTGGTAGTAAAATGGCAGTTGAAAGCGGAAGTGATTTGTCGTGTCCCTTGTGCTGAATGTCACGCGTCACTGTGTAAAAAACAGAATGTCTACCTGTAACCCGAAACATAGAACTGGATTACATTACTATGAAATGTAGAACGTTTGCCTTGAAATATACTCTGAAAGTATTGAATGGCTCTTAAATTACTTGAACTACAGAACACATGCCTCGAGTATACACGTTGGATGTATGGCTCACAGAGCATTTTAACTTACGAACGATTACGCTTTATAAGAAAGTTAAAAAATAGAGATAAAAATTCTAGTTAAACCGAAAGCAAATTTTTCTTTGAGGAAACCAGAAATCTGTTGGGGTTAAGCAAAATTCTGAGATTTTGTCTCAAGATTTGTGGATTTAGTGACCAGTTGATGGTGTTATATGCCGTGCAAATGAATGACAATGTTGCAGCAAGGGGCACTGCACATCGCCAGGCCGTTAGCAGCAGACACAGTAACTCTAGCTATCCGTCAATGGTGTCTACTACAGCTGCTGACGTCATAGGGCACGGATAGTTTCCTCACTACCTTGTGGAAAGAAGGGTACATGACATGACTAAATCATTGCGGATTCTATATGCTCTGGTTATTTAATGTCGTCCAATACTACAAACATGGCATGGCATGCAAGATGCTTTTCCATAGACTGTAAACTGATGATTGGTCACAAAAGGCCGGCGCAATGAACCTTGTTTCTCTCTAAACCGGTTAGTTAACGCATGCAGTTATAGAAGTTTCTCTCTTCTCTCCTCTTCCTCTCTCTCCCCATCCCCAATCTCTCTCTTGTGTACAACCCCCCCTGAAAAGATTGTTATAAAATGCTTTCAGGGAGTTGTACTAGGAAATATTGTGTATAAGAAATAGTGTATTGTGTAATTAAAATTGTAAGTCTCGCGAGACCGCGACCGGAAGTCTCGTGAGAACGCGACCCGGTAACATTTCCGATTGCGCGGGAAACATGTGTTGGGGTCATTTTCATTTGACGTCCTGTGCCTGTCGGCTGTGCAGTTTCCACTCACAGCTCGTGGTCTTGTTTGTGCAGGCAAGTACATTTACTTTGTCTTTCAGTTGTAACCGGTCTTGGTACATCGAAATGTTTTGAGAATACAAGCGGTACTACAATGATTGTAGGGAACTGATTATTGATTCTTTCAATATATGAATAC
>SMGT01014185.1:0-36649 GCA_004794575.1 Lanistes nyassanus
GCCAGAGAAAAGTTCCAACATCAGCCAATGGAAGAGATCAAAACAGATCCCCATCGACCGAGAAATCAGAAGAAGAAAATGGGGCTGGATAGGCCACACCCTCAGAAAGAGCTCTGACAACATCACAAGGCAAGCCCTTGACTGGAACCCACAAGGGAAAAGAAAAGTTGGCCGGCCAAGACAGACATGGAGGAGGTGCATGGAGGTTGAAATGAAGGCAGCCGGATGGACATGGGCTCAGCGGAAGAAGACCGCCGCGAACCGAGTCCGCTGGAGGAGTGTCGTTGATGCCCTATGTTCCCCGGTGGAGCAAACGGACTAAAGTGTCACATGTCACTCCTAGGTTATCACCTGTCAATCTTAGTTTAGACTGCTAGCTCCTCCCCTTCCCGACACTTTGGAAGGTGTACGCTATGTCATTAGCCATGACAGGCTGATAGCTCCGCCCCAACCTAGGCTGGCCAGAACCGGTTTACTCGAGGTTAATGCGTCAGAACGCCTACTATTTAAGGAGGCAAAAACGCGATTAGAGAGACACACAGAGAGACACACTTGGATGGAGAGAGAGTTAACGTAGCATGACCAAGAGAAGCGGACACGTGTAAACCCACGGACCTCTGCGCTCGCCATCTTAGCCAAAGACGTGGAAAGAAGTAAAGGACTCTCTCCAGATACACAGGGTGTATTGCGCTGACACGCCGACGGACTGACATGTAAGGGACTACTGGACGTGCCTTATAAGTAAGGTCTGTTCTTACCGTAAACTTATCTTAGAAATCTGGGACTCGCGTTTATTTAAGATAGGTGGTTTAATCCTGCCGGAAACAGGAGACGTCATAAGCTAGTGGCCGGGCAAGTACCCCAAGAGGATAGAGATAGTAGTGCGGTCGTGTAATGTCATAGCTTCATTGCTGGTCGTTGAATTGCTTTAGAGCTGTGTATTGCAGTAAAGCCGTTGGTTTAGTAGTGACAAGAGTAGGTCACTTATTGTATGTTTGTAGAGTGGGATCATAGGCCGTTTGCAGTTTGATTTTCCCTCTTGCATTGTTTGATTATAAACTTTGTCTGATTCCACGTGCTATGACGTAATCAGGCAGCGTCTTACCCTAGACACGAGCACGGTGATTCTCTGTAAATAATCTGTAGATATATTTGATGTTGTCGAGTCAGTGTTTGAAATATAAGTTGAATAACGGTTCGCTGCAGTTGTGTGTTTTACGAGGGTGGGGGCTCTTGAGCTAGTAGTGTTTTGCCTGTGTGAGACTGAGCGAACGTGTCAGAGTATGAGAATCTTTTCCCTCGGTAGATTTCTCTAGTTATTCACATTATTCCATAGCGAGGTCACCCTTTGGTGTAGAAACCATTGATCTGTTGCAGTAAAGGTTTTGGTGACGATTGCTCAATTAAGTCTACATTTACGAGATCGCCATAAAAGTTTGTTCAGTAATTCTGAAAAGTCGAGTCCAATAAGTTAAGGTACGGCCCGTCATGTCACATAAAGAATGAAGAAGAAGAGGAAACCGGACTTTATTACCAACTGCAAATTAAATTTCCAATGGGACATTTATACTTTACAACCAAAGTTTTACCAGAACTTAACAATATTTGTCTTCAAATGTCTTTAGAGAATATCACAAGTATGCACCGGCTGTGTAAATTAAAAATATACTGAAAATGGAGATGGAAGTTCACATTGTACATTTACTAAACCTTTTTAACTTTTAAATAGTCGCAGTCTGAAGTAAAGACCGTGCTTGGTTAAGTTTTGGTCTCAGATCATGACCTTTCCATAAAGTTTTTTTCCACTGTCTAAAAATTGAGAGTTCAAGGGGAAAATTATCTTGAACTCCTTTTCGTGGACAAGTTAAAATAAACTCTAGGATTATGATGTTAGCCAAATAATTTCCAAAAGCTTATATATCGAAGATAATAGGAAGAATTATAAATCACTTTCCGCTCGTTTCTTCTATTCCTATAAAGTTAGGACCAACAATTATTACTTACCAAAGTCGAGATGGAAGGCAACGGAAATGGACAATTTTGAGAAAAGGATTTGAACGAAAGCAAAATCTCAGTTTATTTTTATTGATAAGTTTTAAAAATTGTAACAAAACAGTTGGTTAAAACACACCTTAGTATAAACTTAATGATCTTTTGTTCTGAAATCGTACTTGTTTCATATTTTTCACCCAGGTTCATAAAACACACAAAATAAGTCCCCTCAACGTTCATAGCCAAATATGGCGTTAAGAGCTTGATGCCAATGTTTGTGTTGCAGAGCGCGACATACCCTCTATCCAGCAGTTACACATTTTCAAATAGATGGCAGTTTATTATAGTATATGAAGGTACCCACTGTTTGCGGGGTTTTAGGTACTTGTACACAATCACACAATTACACAATTACTTATTCATTAAGTGATGAAACTTGCACAAAAACTGACCTGAAAGAAGACAGAGTACAAGTGCATACTTCATGTTGGAGACACTGGAGTGGCACCTTGAAAACCAGTCGGTTTCATTTTATACCTGTCCTCCTGCTTTGATACAAACGCACCAATCACAGACAATATTAATTCTGTTTGTGGCAACGGCCGTTGCTGCTGACAATTGTGGTGTTGTTTCTAAGGTCCCCGCAGCGGTTTGCTGATACATGCATAAGTTTTTATGGCGCGCTCCCACAAAGGCTCGGGCATTTATCCAAAGACGTGAACAAGACATGTTCCGACATTTCTGTAACCCCCCTCCCCTTCACCCCCCACCTGAGAACAAAAATACTCTCACCTTGAAATTAAGAATTTTAAGACTTCTGCTCAAATAAATGTTTGCCATCTTTTACAACTCATCATGGTCTGATTGTAGCTGACAAAAACGTGATCGTCAAAACTCGTTCTGGTCAGTTGTGGGGGTTGGTGGTGGCTGGAGAGGGGAGAAATGTATGTTTTCAGCCGAAGCCAGTCTGCATTTACCACCGACTCGAGGCACGCATGCGCGGTGTACCAAGAGCATTGCTGATTGCTAACCTAAACGACAGACAAAGTTATGGTTGGCGTCACTTTGTATAGTTACAGTGAAGAGGCCAATCCGTGGTGGTCGAAAGCTGTGTGCTAAAGATTTGAATGTTAAAAGGTCGCAGGGTGGGTTCCGATATTAGCTTACGATTTCTTTTCTTTCGGGGGTGGGTGGGATGTTGAGGTGTAGGGTAAGGGTTTGGTACACGTATGTATAAGTTCAACCCTGTGTCTTTTGCTAAACGGGATAAAAGGTGATCTGCGCATTCGTGCCCGAAGTTAGTGGGATATGCAGACTCGCTCTGGTTTTAAAGCACTATCACGTGCAAATGTCAGTTTTTAAAACCGAGTTTTTACCATCACGAAGTATGCACTACATATCCGTCAAGCTGAAACATGCATAAATCATGCTGGTACAGATTTGATTGACGATACAAAGGAAAGAGCGGTTTTCGCTTTACACAACCGGCAAATGCACGACCAGGAAGGTCATACCTTCTTTCTGCATAAAGCTACCCGCAAAATGAAAAATGAAAACATTGAAAACATTGTTGCCAGTATTCATGCGTCAGCCGTTTTTTAATCCCGAGTCAATGTTGGGTGTTACCCAAGCTGAAGAACGGAAAACGAAAGTACCCAACTTTTGGACACAGGGTTCGTTCTGCAGACTGTAGAATGACAGCGTTGAATCGTTAAATCCACATGGTTCAAATTTCTGAACATAGCACCACCACTGGGAATATTTGTGTGCTGTTCTGTCTTGTGGCTGTCTGTGTGCAGTTGCAGTTTGTTTTGGGGAAAGTGCTTCCACCTGTCGGTGATTTCGCACTATAGGGGTGAGGGGAAGGTGGTGATTGGGGCCTGGGGGCGTGCTCTGACTTCGGTGGTCAAGCTGGTGGTGGTGGAGGCTGTTGTTCTGGTATCCTGGCTACTGTGGTTTGCTGTTGTCGCTGTCCCTGCTGGCTGTTTCCTACTGACCTATCCTTAAGTGCTAGATGTTGCATCTTCCTTATTTTCTACTTTTTGGTTAGGGTTAAATTTCCCTCCCTTTTTAAATGACGCTTTGATTTTTCATTTTTTAAAAATTATTTTTAGATGCGTTTTGCTTCAGGATGGCTATTTACTACCTGGACTGTAAACTCAAGTATGGGCTGCCATAGATCTTTGGGTGGGTTAAGGGCTGATTTCAAATTAAGTGCCAGTTTATGTTTGTTTAGTTCTTCTTTAAGGTTTCCCCTTTCTTTGCCATTTTTGTTGCACTCTAAAAGCACGTGCGATGTGTCAAACCTGTCACCACAGCTACAACTTAAGTGGATTTTTGTACATCGTGTGGCATTCGCCATTTAATCTCATTCTGCTTATTCTTGCCCGGTTTGTTCTAGTAGATTTCAATAATATTAGACTGTTACTCTGTAGTTCTATTTCCTTTCTTTTAGCTTTATCTCCTTTTTTGTAGGTCCCCGTGACGAATCTAGGTCACGGCCTTTATCATCTGTCCATCCATTGTCGACGCGAATTTTGCACACGATTGGATTCTTCGTGTGACGACAAAATTGTGGCATCACGATCTGTTTCGATGATGAAATCCCCACATGACAGCAAAGGCCGCGTTGCCATGGTGTGTAAGACATCAGTTCCAACTATTTCCGTGGGGTTGCTGCTTAGTTAACCCTTGGATTAATTACACCTCGTGCCTGGATGCACTTACCCAGACTTCATGATTTTTCGTGTCTGTTCTGGGTAAGTAAATACGCCGTTTCTAGGTACAAGTGTTTAGTTCCCAAGCAGTAACCAAGTTCACACCATGGTAACTCACGTCTGATCGCAAGTCAACGTAAAGGACTGCGGCAGACTATCGCAAGCTTCCTGCGAAACAGGTCACGTATCAAGGCGCTGCGTGAGTCAACTGTAAAAACCGCCTCCCAACTGGCGCAGGTCGCTGGAAAGCTGCGTCGGCACATAAGTTTATTACACCGTGCGGCGAAATTAGTCGTCTAGTAATTTAGTTACGACCACTGTAGTTGCAACAAGTGAACGGAATTATGACTAAAGATTTTCTTTTCTATGGAGTGAATGCACGTCAGTTGGTTGCGCAACAGCCCCGTCTCATAACACTTAGTGGTTCTTATAACTGTGAATAGTTCAATGTTTCTATATTTGTTTAGCAAAGAATTCAGCCGTTCTAAGTTGTGAAAATGTTGCGTGATCCACTTTTGTCCGGGTCGCAGCGTTAACCGTCGCACGACCCGACAATAGTTTCCGCGCTGATATGCACAGTTGTGCTGTGTTACAGGAGGACTGTTCCGCCAGTTCATCTTCTCGCAAGTCTTTTCGCAAGTTCACTTCTTAGCTGTTTTCACTTCTTTGCTGTTTCGCTGTTACGCCTCCCACCGCTAGTTGAAGTTCAACACGTTGCCATCTCTTTCTTCATTCGCCGTCGTCCTCGCTTCATCGCCCGCCACGTCAACATCCGCATCGCCGCATCATCCACCACGCCGCTGCATCACCAATCGTCCGTCATCGCTTCACTTCACGGCCGAACATCGATTAGTGTCATCAGTGCGAGGACACACAGAGACCATGCCTTCCGGCGCGAGAGCTAAGTCACGTATACTGTGCTGACGCGGGCGTCGTGACTCTGGCATTTGTGGTCATGTAGGCATTTTCACATCATTCCTTTGATCCAGAACATTCACGTCACATCGTCGTCGTTACTTTCATTAGTTACTTGTTACCGTGTTGTGAGTTAATTTAATGTGAGTTTTTGTTTGCACACGGTCGTCTTTTTGTTGAAAAAGCGTGTACATCTGTTGTGTGTCAGTCACGTTTGTAGGCTTTTACCTGTCGCACTTTACTTCGCTGTAAGTGCCGGGCGCACATCCAGGTGTTAGCACACGATAGTAACGTTACAGTCTCTTCCCGTCTTAGTTTGATTGCGGTTTTAATAGCTATTCTCCTCTCTTCTGCTGAAATAGGCGTGTTTATCTGGATAAGCTTTATGTTAGGGTTTGGCTTCATCCCTTGTCTAACTAGTCTATCTGCTTCTTCGTTACCTTTTATGCCAATATGAGAAGCGACCCAGAGAAATTTTACCCTGATGCCTTTTTGTGTAGTGTATTTACTTGAGATCATATTTTGTACATCTATTCCTTCTGATGACTGGTTTTGAATCGCCTGCAGTGCTGACAGCGAGTCAGAAACAACTACAAATAGCTTTATCTGTCTGACTTGGGGTTTGCTGTATCTATAGCTAACATATAAATAGCAGCAAGTATTGCTGTGAGTTCTGCTGTAAATATTGATGCGTGATTTGGAAGTTCGCCTGATGTCACGGACGCGTATGCGCGTAATTTTTGAGTGCATGTGTTGGAAGCTACAAATAGTGCGTATGACGTCAAGGCATCGTGTTTGTATTGGGATACCCGTATTGTATGGCTGTTAGGAAAACCCCAGAGCATGTCAGCTCACTACACATGTAGGCTGGGAGGGGGTATGGACAGGAATGTGAACGATGTTATCTGAAGCTGAAACTGAGTAGTGTTAGGGAGGGAGAAAGAAGAGTGCGTTGTAAGAAAGAGAGAGAGATTGAAGGTGCAAGAAGACTTGAGAGCTGAGAACCCCTCCTTTTACCAATTAGATTGACTGCGGAGAGACAGGGAGTGGGATGAGACAATGGTGACCCCGACAGCCGAACTCCACCTGTAGCAAACGTTGCGCAGGAACTGGACAGCGACCCAGAGACAGCAAATACATCGATACTGTGCAGCACTCACAATGATGACGAACTGAAACGGCTACCAATCTACCCAGGCTACATACGAGACCAACCCCTCTCAGTCCTGCGAGATTCAGGCGCTACAACAGCAGGCGTGAGAGCCTCCCCCATCCGCCCATCAGACTACACAGGGGGCAAACAAAGCTGCATATCCTTTGTCTCAACCCACTCCCTGTCTCTCCGCTGTCAATCTAATTGGTAAAAGGAGGGTTTGTGGGGGCGTGTCCTTTCTATCAACACTCTTACAAAACGCAACACAAGACCGGCAGTGAAAATCAAACAGGCCCCAGTCAGGTATAATTTCTCAACTCCCCCAGATCTCCAAACATCCGCCATAAATACAGCTACAACTCGCATACTCTCACTAAACAACTTCACGTTACACTGCTAACTTCTCACCCGCCCACATCGACCTAGCTCTATACATCAGCAAAGCTAACCGTATGCCTTGTGACAGAAATATATGTTGAATAACGGTTCGCTGCAGTTGTGTCTTTTACGAGGGTCGGGGCTCTTGAGCAAGAAGTATTTTGCCTGTGTGAGACTGAGCGAGCGTGTCAGAGTATGATTTCTTTAGTTATTCACATTATTTCATAGCGTCGTCACCCTCTGGTGTAGAAACCATTGACCTGAGGCAGTAAAGATTTTGGTGACGATTGTTCAATTAATTTATATTTATATCACCATAAAAGTTTGTTCCATAATTCTGGAGAAGTCGAGTCCATTAAGTTAAGGAACGACCCGTCGTGACAATAATAACATTAATTTTCTTCTAAATTTTTTTAAATGCAGTTCGAAGAATGTCCGACTGAAAGGGTGAAGGTCATACGAAGCAGTGATCTGTTGCTCAAGTCAAAAGTTTAAATATTTTAAACCCCTCAACTCGTTGTGACAAACAGTACTAGAGCTGGTTGACCAGGTATCAGTATGTGTGACTAGTGGGACTGAAGCCAGTGTTACGACAGCCGTTCCATGTGTGACACCGCACCCACCCAACCACCCAACCACCCAACCACCAACCAACCAAGCAACCGGTTTTTATGTTGGTTGTCGGATAGGGACTGTTTCCTGTTTATCTTTTACATCAAACATATTGTTTATAACGAACATAGGAAATAGTAGACTGGGACTGTCTACGATAGCAATTTCAGGAAATGAAACAGCCTTACCACAGCCGGCATCCTTGAGACTCTTATCTGCTTGATCAATTATTGAAGAACTTGCGCCGCAAGAACTTGCACAGCTCACAAAGGTACGGGCGGCTCTGTAACATTTGAATCGATACATGATTCGTTAGTATATCGTCATAAAATAGCTTTTTAAAATAGTGTATTTCAGATAGGGTTTTGGTAGATAGCAGCCCAGTTTGCTTTTCTATGTCCTCTCTCTTTTACTGTCTGTTTCTTCTACTGAAACAGTCATAGAGACTAACAAATTACAAATGTGACTGTGCTATTTCTTTCCTTTATTCTGATACTTATTTCAGCAAAGTATCCCTGTGGATAAACTGTGGGTAAATTATTCGTCATCACCTGTCCATCTCGACAAGTAGAAATGTTTTCAAACTAAATGAACGCTATTTCCATTCGGCTAACAGAAAGAGACAGTGCTTAAACTTCGCAGTGATTTGAAACCTTGGGGGAGGGGTGGAAGTGGTGGGGGATGGCCCTATAATTACTAAGCTAAAACAACCACCAGATGATAGTTGTACTAAGATGGCCTGCGGCGGCAGCAATACGTAGAGAGGATAATAATGAGAGGACCACTGATAGGGCCGGCTTTTTTAACTTCTGCATTTATCCTTCATCACCTGCAACCTCTGACACACGAGTCCAATGGCTGACCCCGAACTATACCGGTCCCCTAGGTTGGCGGACAGCAGCGGCGGTTTTAAAATAAAACTTTTCGGTATGTTTGCTTTCCAGAGCCCCTCCCCCAAAGATGCTCAGATAGAGAGAAAAATAAATTGGAGTTACAAAAAGGTTTGAACAACAACCGTAACAACAACAATAACGACGACGACGTCAAAGCACATGCATTGCAAAAGGGTCTGATGCTACGGATAATGCCGTAAATAGTACGTACGCGCATATCTTCGACACGTCTGTTCCTGCAGCTTGAACATCTGTAGTATAAGTGTTGAGGCACTGAGTGCAGTCCGCCGCATCTCCTTTTGTCAGGAATGCTGCTGAAATATAGAATATAGATATAGCTGGGGACTAGCAGATGGAAGGTTGCTGGTTCAAATCCTGGTGTGGCCAAGGATTATTTCCTGGAGTTAAACATTGTGCAAACTCCATTCGGCCATTTCCCCGCACATTAAACTGCCTGTCCGCACTGACCATCTTACTGCAGCCATCAGTCTGGTGGTTCTTTCAGTGTATAGTTTAGTAATAGGACCCCATCCCTCATAGTGCGAAATCACCGCGAGGTGGAAGCACTGTCTCTCTAAATAACCACCACCACCACCGGCCGATGCCGAATATACCCAACACTTCTGGGGTGGCTACATCAGGAGAGTACGACCATTATCCGCGACGTGGACACAGAGGACCAGCAGACTGCTGCACAGGGGTGACTCTTGTCGGTCGGGAAACGAACTCATGCATTTCGAACCGTTGCTGAGACTGTGGAGCTGAGAGACGAGGCGTCTGCGGTATTCCTATCCAGCATCGTGAAAGTGAGTTTAGGTAGAGTGTAGGACACGACCGTAACTCAAGCTAGTTGTTTGAACAAACTTAGAAAAAAGTACACATCTAACTTGTTGATTTGTCGGTTTTCCAGCGGGACTATTTATTTGTAGAATACTTACGGTTATCTCTTGCGATCGTCGATCGATCTTATTGTTTATTAAGACGTCGGCGTGACGTCATTTTCTGAGTGGTTTTAGTACGGTGTACCGAAGACAAACGAAGTGTCTGCGGAAAGGATACGGTTTTCCTTGTGTTCACCGATGTGAATTATCGGTACGGTAAAATTCATAACCCGGTAAATAACGTGTGCGTGTAGATACGTATAGCGTCGCTGGGATGAATATATGCGAGTGCGAGTGATTGTTCTACATGTCAGTAGATGTATATTGGAGCATCTTTCATTGGTTAGTAGAATACTCTATGTTGTAGCTGTAAATAAATAGAATAGTGTATTATCGCTGCCCTCTTTTATTAACATAAACACAGAAGCTATAGTCCTAAACATGCACTGTCCGCGAGGGTCGCAGAGTGCGCATATGCCAATCACAAGCACACGTGCAGCTCGTGGGAATTCAGCATTTATCACTTAGGTATATAAACCCTGGTGGGGATAGAGACGAGAGGATCATAGATAGATGGATGGAGACAAAGACAGATAGAGGACCGACTGATGAAGGTATTCGGGACGACGAAATGGAGGGATAGAAAGTTGAGATTTAGTGTTTCGTGATTCCTACAGTGTTTGGATGTAGTTTTGATGTTCGTTGGAGAAAGGAGGCCTAATGGCCGATTAGCCAGACCATGAGGAATAAAAGACCAAACAAATTATTTTTGGACTTCTGTATTTGTGGTGCCGATGACCCGCTCTACATAATACAACATCGTCTTACTGGTGCCGTGATAATGTTACATGAGCCCATCACCCTAAAACGTGACTCTGGTAGTCCTGCATCAGGAAACAGCTCAGAGAGGCTAAACAGAGCCGCAGGCGTGTGGAAAGACAATTGCTGAAAACTGGACTTACCATCCACAAGCAGATTTTCACAGCAGCCAAACGTACAGTGGCTAAACTTGTTCTTGGCGCCAAGTCCGCCTTTCTTACCTCTAGCATTGCTGATTGTAAAGCCAGCAGGCAGCTGTTCACGATCTGCGATAGGCTGTGTGAACCCACTAAGAGTTCTCTACCCACCACTTATCCTCTGTCACAACTTCCTGTGGCTATTTTGTCACTAACGTTCCGCCATTCTGGCTGAATTTGATCAGCTGCCCCAAACGTCTTTCCCATCTTACCAGGTCAGCATTTCTACTTCCTTTTCTTTATTCCAGCCCATCACAGAAAGTGACCTCGGAACAATCAACAAGAGATCAAAGCCTACTAGCTGCCCTCTTGACCCTATACCCACCCCAATGATGTTAGAGTGTCTGGACATAGTCCTGCCGTCTGTCACTCATATCATTAACTATAGCCTTCAGTCCGGTACCGTCCCCACACTGTTTAAACCGGCTGTCGTTAAGCCCTCGCTGAAAAAAAAACCAATCTGAACCCAAACAACCTTAAAAACTGTAGACCCGTGTGTCACGTTATGAAAGGTTTTCTGCAGCGCTGTGTTATTTTCAATGTATCTTTCTGTAACTGCGTAATCTTTCATTCAAGAGAAAGTGACGCAATAATCATGCGTAGGGTTGGGAAAAAGAGACGTCATGTTGATTGTCAAAGAGACGTAAGAGTCGGCCAATGGAAACATAGAAAGCGAGTTGTGAAGGGAGACCAAAAAGAATTTCGGGGGGGGGGGGTTGAACGCTTGATCGTGGATTCGAGCAGAGACTGTGAAACGGGGAGGACGCATTTCTTGTTGAAGTAACGTCAACGGTCGATGTTAACGGATCCTGTATAGCTACTGGGGAAAACAGCCGAGAGATTACTGTTTTAGCTTAGTTCTTGCTGTAAGAAGATTTTTTTTGCTTCACCAGGCAAGACTTGTTGTCACTTTCTCGAGATTTGTGAAAGTGGCAGAATACATTTGTTAGGTCATCAAGGAGGAGACCTAACGGCTAAGCGTCCGGTGGTATACATTCTTGTAACTACTACTTGTTTAGACGACTTAATAGTAGGTCGTGAGTAGGCAGTTGAAAGAACTTCTTCCCACTAGAGAGTGGGGATTTTTCTCATAGATCTAAAATCTATGAGAAGCGTGGAGTTGACTGTAACGGTTGGACAAGGAAGTCCAAGGACAAACCAACAGACTGAATAGTACGTTGGTTGTGATCCGAGGTTACTGTTACCGGTGGACCAGACCTATCTGCTGCTATCTACTGGTTTGACAAGACTGGATTTTAATTCACCTTTCGCCTTGCCGACAGTTCATCTCGAATCTACGTACCATAGACTGAACACTTGCATTTCTGTGAATTACGTCTACAGACTTCAACCGTCGTCTCCTGCACATAAACTACTACCGCGGTCTACGTGTTCATGTGAACGAACACTTGTGTGCCTGTTCCATTCTTGACTGGATTGTAATTCTGTGCCGGTTTGGGATATCTATACACCACCGCAAGTAGACTTGTGATTTATATTTGTTCAACTATACATAAGTTTTATTACGTACTGTTCTATTACGTACCTTAACTTAATGGGCTCGACTTCTCCAGAATTACAGATCAAACTCTTATGGTGATCTTGTAAATATAAAATTAATTGAGCAATCGTCACCAAAACCTTTATTACTCCAGGTCAATGGTTTCTACACCAAAGAGTGGCGACGCTATGAAATAATGTGAATAACTAGAGAAATCTACCGAGGGAAAAGATTCTCATGCTCTGATACGCTCGCTCAGTCTCACCCAGGCAAAACACTACTAGCTCAAGAGCCCCCACCCTCGTAAAAGACACAACTGCAGCGAACACTAACTGGCTCGACAACATCAAATATATCTACAGGTTATTTACAGAGAATAAATATCTAGGGTAAGACGTTGCCTGATTACGTCATACCACGAGGAATCAGCCAAACAGAATAAACAAACTAAAGCCAGAGGGGAAAATCAAACTGCACCACGGCCTATGATCCCGCTCTATACACCGATAAGTGACCGACAACAGAGCACCTACTCTTGTCACTACTAAAACAACTGCTTTACAGCGATACACAACTCTGAGCTGTTCAACGACCCAACACTTCACTCTTGCGTTCGCCCGGCCACTAGCCTATGACGTCTCCTGTCTCCGGCAAGAGTGGTGGTGGATGTCGTTAGTTAGAGGAACAGTGCTTCCACCTCCACCTCGCGGTGATTTTGCACTATGGGGGATGGGGTCCTATTACTAAACTATGCACTGAAAGAACCACCAGACTGATGGCTGCAATGATGGCTGCAATAAGATGGTCAGTGCCGACAGACAGTTTAATGTGCGGGAAATGGCCGAATGGAGTCTGCACAATGTTTAACTCCAGGAAATAATCCTTGGCCACACCAGGATTCGAACCAGAAACCTTCCATCTGCTAGTCCGCAGCTCTAACAACCTCCACACTCCGGCAGGATAAAACCACCTATCTTAATCAACCCGTGTCCTAGACTCTAAGATAGTTATGACAGAGCAGTCCTAATTCAGAAGGCACAACCAACAGTCACTTACTCGTCTATTCCGTAGACTTGTCGGCGAAATACAACCCAGTGTATTCAGCTTGAGTACTAGCTGGGGCTCTTCCGACGTCCTGGCTAAGATGGCGAGGGGCAGGGGTCTTTGGGTCTACACGTGTCCGTGTAACGAAATTGAGACCTGACGTGTAAAAATAGCATTGTTCACGCAGTTTGAACTAGAGGGTAGTTCACTTAGTTCAGGGAAGTAAATTTCGTGCTCTCCCAGAGAACAATACGTACTGGGGAAGAGGTAGTCAAGCAACCTCCCTGGTCCTCTGAGTCAGGGACAGCGGATGACAGCAATGGGGCTAGCCAAGTACGATGCAGTGACCTGGAGGTCAACTTGGAACCTCGAGAAACCTAAACATTGCTCTGGCTGCCTGTCAACAGATCATGAGCGAATATGCACGTGATGCTGTTTACGAGAATAGATCATGTGATGTAGAGGGCGCTGGAGTAGGGAGAAATAAGAACAGGAGGATGGGAGATTCAGACGGGATTAGACCGAGAGAGAGAAGGATACAGGCGGAAGAAGCGTGCTCGGGCTTACGCCCAGCCCTTAGGGCTTATGTTTGCTTGGTCATAGGACTTAGAAAGTTTTGACCATGAAGGCCCAAGGCAGGAGTTAGCAGGCAGAAGACGGGAGGGGCATAAAGGAGGATGGGCCACAGGGCTATCTTCTAGATGCGCCTCCGCTGCAGCTATACAAAGGAGTTATACTCTGGAAGAAGCCACTGCCTTTAGCGACAAGGCAAGAGTTAGAAAATAATAGAGAAGAGCAGGCTTCAGTCTGTGTCACTAATAGGGTAGACAGTAGTGAGAGAGAAGAGGTCCTATAACAGCCACTAGACTATGGAATAGGTTGCATGAGAAGCCGGCCACCACCTGCAACGGTTTTTGGTTCAACAAATAAAGTTTGGGACGCGCACTCATCTAGTTTGGCGTCTGTTCGATTGAATGAAACTGGTAGAATTGTTACAGTCCGCTTGTTTTTCTGTCTCCGTGTATGTCCCCCTCTCACTCACGGTTCCCCAGCTTAAGTACTATGCGCCCTGACGCCTTAAACTCGATTAAACCGGTTCTGGCCAAAATGTTACCAAAACTTCACAATATCTGTCTTCAAATGTCTTCAGAGAGTATCAGAAATATTGTACACTCACTAAACCTTTTAAATAGTTGCAGTCTGAAATAACGATCATACTGGGTTCCGTTTTGATCTCGACCAACATTTTTCAATACAGACTTTTCCACTGTCAAAAAAAAAGAGAGAGTTTTAGAGGGACATTATTTTGAACTACTTTTCGTGGACAAGTTAAAATAGGATTATGATGTTATCCAAATATCGTATGATCGTAACAAAAATTATTTCTAAGATATAAAGAAGAAACCACTTTCCGCTTGTTTCGTCTACCCCTATCAAGCTGGGACCAACAATTACTTACCCAAGTCGAGATGGAGGCAGTGCCAATGGACATTTTTGAGAAAACCGTTTGAGCATCTCTTTGTTTCTCTTAAATGACTAATTTTAACAATTGTCAACACAGTTAAAATACAGCTCCTTATAAAGTTTATGGTTTCGTGTTCTGAAATTCTACTTGTTTAGATATTTTAGCCGAATGCACGTTCGTTGTACATGAACTTTATCACCAAAGTTGGTTATCTGCAAATAAGGCCAGGTTCAGCGACATACGTGAAACGTATGTTAGTCCCGTTAAGAATCGCCGTCAGGTTTATAGAGAAAATTGGCGTCAAGGGTTTGGTAACAGTTAACTGTGTTTTAGAGCGCGACACATGCTAAAGGGAGGAATTTTTTTTAAAACAGACAACACAAATATGCAATTAAATTATCTATATCATATATAAGGCATACATTGTTTGCAGCTTTTAAGGTACTTTTACGTGATTACTTAACTATTTATTACGCGATGAAACTTGCATAAAGACTTACCTGAAAGAAGACAGAGAACAAGTACGTATTTCATGGTGGAGGCCGTGAAAAGACACTCTGCATCCGGTCGATATTTGGACCTCATGAAACTTTAGCAATCGTTTTATACCTGTCCTGCGATTTACTTCCTAATGCAAACTACCAGTTACAGACTGAATTCTGTTTATGGCAACGCCCTTGGCTGCAGCCATTGGTTGTGCTGTTTCTAAGGGGCTTGCAACGTCACAGCTCCATGTTCACGCCCTATGCTAGAGGAATTGCAAATGTCAAATAAATAAAACCCCAAATAAATAAAAGAAAGAGAAGACATATTTCTGTGTTTCAAGCTATTGAAAAATTTAAAGGATCTTCCAACAAAGGTGGATCGTGGTCTGGCTCTAAATATAGCTTAGGAAACACAAAATAATTAGTTTCTTGAAAAATCCAAAATAAGCATGCATTATAGGGTTACATGTCAGGACACAGACTGCATTATACAGAGATACAGAGATATTATGAATGTGTGTGCTTTAAATGGGAAACAAATTCCTCCCTCTGCACTTTTAAGCAGACTTAGATGATATTGCACGCAGACCTGTGCGCGTGCGCATGCTCGCACAGATGTTCTAAGCAAGTAAAGACAGTACAACGCAGTGCGAGAGAACCAGGTGTTGTGCTTATCAATATCTAAAGGGATTTCTCTCTGCTGGATGTATCCAAAACAGACACAGCAGTGGTCTTGGCGTTATCGCCAGCTACAAGTAGGTCATAGCGAGTTGCGAAAGATGGCAAACATTACATTAGGGGCTTACTTAAAAGAGCTGAAAGGATTTTTGTAGTGGACGGGGCTACATAAATTTCGCAACCTGTCTTGTTCACAGGCAAATTTGGGAGTGGGTCATAACACTTTATGCAGGATATCAGCCTGTGGACTGACTGTTCGCGTTTTAACTCATACTATGTGCACATACACTTCCATCTGCGCCCCTTCCCAAACCTGCCCCCCTCCCACCAGAATAAAACGAGTTTTGCTAATCATGAAGTACGTAGTACAGATCTCTTAGAATTTTCATAAAACTGAAACATGCATGAATCATGCTTCTGCGTTTTACAGAGATGTACAGAGATCTACGATACAGAATATAAGCGTGTTTTTCGCTTGAAACCGTAAAATCACAGTTACGAAGGACATACCTTAGGTCTGCTTATCAGAGAAAAAAATGAAAGGCTGGGCTGGATGGTGACTGAGTTAATTCTTCCGTATTTTGTATTTCTCTCTACCAGTGCCTCGTGTGTTTGTCTTAATATTCATGGTCGTTTGCAAGCCTGTATGTCTGTTCTTTCTTTTTTTTCTTTCTTTCCGTTTCCGTTTCCGTTTCCCTTTTTCTTTTCTGTTCTTTCTTTCATGTCTTGTTTTCTTTCTTGCTGTCTTTCCAACTGCTCGCCCACTTGTGTGTCAGTCATTGTCTTGTGTCTATGTGTCTTGATGTCTCCGTGTGCCTGTGTGGCACTGCGTGTCCATCTCTTTGAGTCTTTGTTGATCTGTGCGTGTCACTGCGTGTGCATCACTACCTGTCTGTGTGTCTCTAGAAAGTTTTCTTTATGTTTCATTCTTTCATCTCCAATCTCTGTTCGCGCGCCTACTGTCTCCCCCCCCTCCGTCCCTTCCCTCTAAATTTCTGTTGTTGTTGTTGTTGTTGTTTTGGGATTCTCTGGTTTTCCGACACACTGCAAGGAGGAATATTTAAATCCGTTGTTTTCTGTTCTGAAAGAACTGTTTCGAAATCCATAGCAATAACTGCTGAAAGTACAAACGACTTGAGTTCTCTCGTGTACAAGAAGAGAGCAGAACATTGATCGGCGAGCTAGATAAGGTCAGAAAGTATTAGTTGGATACACAGACAAAAGATTACTGTGTTCCTTCAGCCACTCACTGTTATTATTACTGATTTGCTAAAAATGACACTTGGAGGTTCACTGCAGGTGCACAGTCATTATAAAGTATCCCTTCATGGCCTAAATGTCACCTGCCGATAAGAAACCATTTACGTATCAAGAACCACTTTCCTGCTGCTTGACCACACACACCGCAATCACCACGAACGCGGACACCCTAGCAACCACGACGACCACAACCACCACCACCACAGCCACCACAACCACCACAATGTTCGCCATTAACGACCACAACCGCCACAACTGTCACTACATTACCACGCAAACCTCGTCTTCTACGTGGTAACGTTTAAACTCCTGGGCTGGCTTGCACTGACGTTCTTATCTCCTGTTTAGTCGTAAAGGTGTACATAAAATACGATAAGATATTGTGTCTTGTTTTTGTTTGTTTGACTACCCCAGTACCTGGGCTTGAGTGTTCTGCTTTATGGTTCTGCGTACTGACTTTCTTAAAAGTAACATTTCCAAATACAATGTACATGAAAGGATACGAGCAGTCTGTTAGAAGTGTAGTCTAATAACTGTCATATCCATCAACAGTCATAAAGTTATCGGAAGAGTACACAAATTTCTTACACTGCTATTAGCATGTGTATGTTGTTCTTTTTTTTCAAGGATATATTTCTGGGACAGTGCTGCAAGGTAGTATCCAATTCCTTTGCAGCCCTACGGAAGAAATATGTCCTGCCTAGGGGCCTGATTTATTAGCACAGCTATGACGAGTGACATAGCCTTATCGCCTTTGATGTGCACTAATTCATGAGTTTCTGCTATTGGCATGCACAAGGCATTTATAGTGTATCTTTAACTATTTTCAAAGCGCATCTAGTTGTTAAAGGATTATATGCGGCATTTCTATTTATAGAATTAATTTATAAGCTATTTGCATGCATGTATTTTTTAAATTATTAAAATACATCTATAGTTGTTATTAGTTTTTGAATGATTATGTATCTATAACAGTTTTAGTCATAGCCTGAAATCCTAAGCTGACTGCATGGCTATACAAAATGAGTACGAACTCGATTTCTCATGTAGTAAAGGCTATAGTTACTGGTGGCCTAGCCCAGCTTTCAACTGGCAGCCTGGGCAGGCTTATCACCATGTAAAAGCGCAGAACAACTGGAACCAATCAAATGACGACCTCTATTTAGGATGTGTAACAAGCGGAGCCAATCAAATGGCGAGCTATATTTCGAAGGTCTTTTCAGGGGCGGGGGGAAGGGAGGGAGAGGGGGATGTTCCGGGAGGAGGGCGGTTTAGGGGAAGGGGAAGGGGTGAGGTTAGGGCGGGGGCTAGGAGTACGGGATAGGGGGGGGGGGGTTGGGGAAGGGGTATAGGCAGTAAAGATCTTCTAGGAAACTAAGCTTCATTCTCTCCTCAAGTGAAGTAGGTCACATGCACGGGCGCTTTGTCCAGGACTTTGTCCAAGATATATTACATTCAGGTGTTTAGTCACTGACGATGGCAACTGTGGTATTTTCTTTCTTCGCAAGACCCAAGTGTGTCAGCACGTTAACTCTCAAATAACACCACCCTGATATGCGCCTGGTTTCCGACTGAACGTTAAACGTCACTCGCAGTTTGTATAAAGAACATTGCAGACTGCAATTTTCTAATACAAACCAGTTGACTAAAATAACATACAGATGACTCTAAAAAAAATCATAAAATCGTTTATAATGTTTTAATGTACATAGGAAGATACCAGAACATACCAATATAAAAGACTAGTTTCTAAGTAGAAGCCCTAGTCATGACAAAGACTTTATACTACATATCGTATTCAAGTATTTTCCATTTTTCCATACAGTAGAGTACACGTATGCATTCTCCTAAGTCATACGTTAGATTCATGCTGGATATATAAATATCGTCACCTTACAAATCTCAAATTCAACAGGAATAACAGGAATCCAGGAATTGTCAGTACAAAAGCACTTGACACTTACTGAATGCATAACGCATGTTTAAACTGTTGGATCCATTTTTTAAAGCTCACACAGCTATTACAAGTCTTGCCGATATTAAAGTTTTGTTAACAAAATAACCTGCCTTCTGTGGGTAGGTTAGTTTGTTAGGGATAAAATTCAAGCTTTTTTCATTACCTCAACCTATGCGGGTGGGGAGGCATTATGCAAAAATGCACTTTTGCGCAGTTGAAAAATCCTTCATTTTACTGTGGATGGTGGTGAAAAGTAACACACACACACACATGCCTTTAACGGACCGTTTGTTGTCACTGTTGGACGCTGCAAGATGTAGAGGGCATGTGTTCTTAAAAATGTATGGTCATATAATGCAGGGAGAGCTGAAATAAGAAGAGGTAAGATCACAGAAGATGGCATCTCGCCAGATCTTGCGGTAGTCTCGTTGCATGAGATTTGCATGAGATTTACGGCCAGTCAAGCGAAGTGGAGTTAAGAGGCTCTACAAAAGATGTTACAGAGAAGCACCACTGTTCTTGACTGCTATGCGGCTTTGTGACATCCCTTGCAGCACCCCTTAGTCGCATTTGTACCGCTCTGCCCGTAAGTCTCTTGAAACCATCGAGCACAACCCCCCTGATCTATGACAGGTCACGGGGTTTGGTTACTGCTCATAAACGCGAACAGACGTTACGCCAGAACGCACAAGGAGCCCAGCCACGCGAACCTTGGTCCAGTGTAGGACTGGAAAGTTTCTAACCGCCAGACAGCTTTACAGAAAGACAAGGAGGAGGTTACAGAGGCACAATTTCGCCGCAGCTTCCTCCCACAAGTATTCAGAATACTGGATAAGGGATTCTCCACTCAGCTGCCGGATGCATTCCAGAGTCATGAAATACCTACTGGTTTTTCTCTTGTCTGGTAGGTAATCATGTTGCTGCGGTTGTTATGTGTTACTGTTTAAAGGCTTAGAAAGTTGTAAGAGTTAAAACTTGCAGCTAGTTTTCTAAGTTGTAGTCCTGTCCCCCTCCCCCAGTTTTTGCTCATTGACTGTTCTTTTGAAAGTAAATTTTTGTAGAAATAACTACTCTGATTTTTGTGCAGATTTATTTTGAAAAGATACACTTCCCTCGTTACTGACATACGAACTACAGTACACTCTCTCCGGGTATCTAGGTGCACAAAATTCGTGTTTCAAAACACAGTAATAGTTGTATTCAGTCTTTGCCAGCACCAGTGATCAGATCTCAGATACAAAAAACTGAACCCCCTGATTGTCCTCCTATATGGCGATTAAAAAAACTAGTTAAGGGGGGTTTTGGTATGTTTTATAAAACAAACAAAAGGAACAAACAGTAGAATGGTTATAAAACAAAGTAAACTGAAAACAAAAGTGTAGATTTAAACTTACCAGACATTTTTGACTTTACAAATGGTAGTAAAGTAACAAAATCTAGCGCTATATGTTATATTGCTATCGTTTGCTTGTGACGAGTGCTCGCAGCCAATTTCTGAGATATTTGGGCTTTTAGGTTAAGCTGCATGCAAGCGTGTCGACGTTCACAATATCCTATGTAACCTATAGTTTTAAGAAGAAGGGTGAGCAAGCCTAATGAAAAAAGCATGACTACCTGTGTATACTTTCTAAACGCCTTCCTTAATGGATCAAAGGACATCTTAGTTTCCCGATCGTGTATACACTGGCCACAGTCGGCACATTAAGACACACAGTCGGCACATTAAGATAAACAGTCGCCCGGTTAAGAAAGGCCTTACGTATTTCTGCAATGGTTAGTCACGCTAGTGTTTACGTGATGAGGGAGGAGACAGGAGGGAATGAGACTGTCACTGCACACTTAAATGCGTATTTCGTGTATTATTTCATTATGTGTTATATTATTGTATTTAGTACAAGTATACCGAATATCTCATTAAAATTTTTACTTGACAAAAAACTGACGAAAATTCGAATATTTGAAAAGAAATCTCGAATAGCTACAATATGGGACAAGTGTGTGCTTTACCTGAATTGCACGATGAAGGCTCCACAATAATTCTTCAGTCACTGAATTGACTATTTTAAACTTGTAATGTTTGTTGTGGGTACATGAACCTGAACGTGCATTCGTGCTCCTAACAGAGCAGATCCTTCTGATGGTAATTCATACCATCAGTGAACTATATTTAGGTGTGGGTAACCCTACTGCTTCACCCTTCGTTCACTTGCAGTTGTGCCTGGGACACTGTCAGACTCCATCGGTTCCTCTTCTCACGGGTGTGAGAACAACTGCCTGAACAGTTTCCGGAATATGGTGTCAGGAATGTCGATGCAATCGCAGGCGTGCAGGTTTGTTTTCAATAAAATCTTTTGTAGGCACAACTGTAAGTCATATAACATTTTTGGTATTTCGTGAACTATGTAATAAAGTAAGCCTACGTACGTGTGCACACGACAGCTCACCGTGATCTCAGAAAATCTTGTTTAACATCGTAATTGAAACTTAGACAACAGTGATGTTCTACTGGTCACACACACACCCTTCCGCACTGATCCGAAAGCGTTTACTGAGCAGACAAAGCGCCTCTAGGCTAAAACTCTTACCTGTCACAGTAAAGTGGTGCACACAAGGGATGTGTCTTGCCTCTTATTGGATGGCTTGAAATTTAGATATCTTGACTCAAGAAGCCTAAGGAGCTTGTAGGAAGTTAAGGAACACCACGGGTTGCCTCATTCTCAACGGAGTAAAATATTAAAGAAAAACAAGTGACTGCCGCTTGGAGGATAAGCCCAGAACCGAAACATGTAGATTGTCTTCGTCTTGGTTCTTTTCTAGCTTGGTACAGTTCCCTTGTTTTACATTTGAATAAAATATTCTCAGTCAATGACCCCTACATCCATAGGGCTAGGCATGAACATAGCAAGGTTTCTTGCTGCCAATGGCATCCCTTGGAGACCCCCAGTTTCCAGTAAGCAGCTGTCATCGGTTTACGATTATGAGCTTGAAAAAGGTAAAAAATAAAAATAATAATAAAGCTAATCAAAATGCAATGTCACATAAATATGCTAATCTCTCAGGGTCACCACTGAAAACGTTCCAGTTTCCTTGAAGATCATACTGACTATGGCCCCTCACCTCTTCCCCTAGCCCCCACCCTTGCCCGCGCCCCCTACCCCTTTTTACACATCAAAATAGAGCTCGCAATTTGATTGGCTCCAGTGAATTAGAGCTTTTAGGCACTAAGAAAGGAGTTACTTAATCGCCATTGTTTTTCAATATGGATCAACTTTGTTGGAACGCGGAAGCGAAGGGTCACTCTGGCGTACTTGACTCGCAATGGCGCTAAGGCTTGCTTTATGTTCTATTTAGATTAAAACTCTTATATCAACCACAACTTGCTGTACACTGACCTACTGTTGCAGATACGTGCCAAATTACTTTAACTGTCTCCGGACTAACTGTCGGCTTGGTGATCTGAAGCCGTACGTTCCATCTGCAAGTCAGGTTCTGTCTACTTACGGGTTTAAATGCGGTAAGTCGGCATGACCTTACAGAACAAACTCAACTATATCTGTTTACCCAAAAAGAGATGTGTTTTCTTGTACCCGTCCTACGTTTGTAATGTAGCCGGGTAGTACTTACGTACACCCAGGCGCCCACCCAGCCGGCCCCTGAACTCTCCTAGCCGTGGTAGTTGGGTCATGCGCCTGACTGGTCGTTCGTTACTCAAGAGTGTGAAACATAAAGGGTATCGTGTTTCTTTTGATCCCCTGACCCAACAGTGGGTAGGGAAAGACCAGCAAGGTGCGAAGGTCGCAACGCGCACGTAAGCTATTTACGAACGAACTTTCCGAAACGTCCAGCGTAAGGAGACATTGTTGTGGTCACGACCCACACTTGTGCTTACGTGCGCCCCTACGTACATCGTAACTTTACACCCCCTCACAACGAGGTGTAACTCGCACCGGCTCCCACGTAACTCGAAATCTCGCCAACGAGAGAAGAAAAAAGATGGCGAACCGATTAGTTTATAGACTGTGTAACGTTTTATGGGGTGAGCAGGATTTTAGGGAAGAAACAGTAAATGTATACACCAAAGCAGACCCCACCTTTTCAAGCAAAAGGTACACGACCAGATAACTCAGCACATTTATTGAACTATAAACATTAGAAAGGAAAGCTGAGGAAAGAAAGGTGTAGATGAACAAATACGTAACAGCGCGTCTTATTCCGTCAGATGACCGTTAGAAAGTCTCCCAAAACTAGCAACACTTCTGACTTCCTCGCATCTCCAGACCAAACTGATCAAAAAGCGTTAAACCCTACTAAACATCTCTCCCGTCCCCCCTCGCAACCCAATTCTTATCTTTCCATTGGCTCGAGAAGATTGAGTCTTACGCGTTTTATTAAAGAACACATGACGTCTTTCCCTTCTATTACTACGTAATTTTATGCCTCACTACCGTGTCAACAATTTCTTGAATGAAAGATTACAACGCTATATAAGATACATTTAAAAAGGAACATAGTTCTTAACAATAGCGCTGGAGAAAACCTTCCATAACGCAACAGACTGTATATGGGAAATTGTGCCGTTAACATTGCTGAATAACACAATAAAATTGTCCTTCATTTTTATTTCATCTGCTGTGAAATTCTTCGCCCTAGGGCCGCCATTGCTTTTGCTGTCGGCCGTGATTGAAATTTGCAACGGAAGCTCTCGGTTAACCCACGGACTTCTTACATATGGACCGAGCGTGCTACTATCCGAGCGCAGCGTCGCAATGACTCCCTCGCGCAGCCATCCTACCCTGCCTCGCGAGCAAGGTTTACTGTAGGTGACTAGCTAGCAGATGTGCGTCGTCTATGCAGGAATGGATAGGGATGACCCAGGGTAAAACGGCCTCCCCGCGGGGCTACTCATCAGCTTTCAGCGCTCGCTCTGTTTGTTTTCTCTGTGGGGTAATCCCGTCGTCACGTGATGGTGTTTCGACAGAACCCCCTCTTCCGCTAAAATTAGCAGTTTTACGACTGACGTTTGTACACCTCGGTAAACGTGCGTGTCGTGACCATCGCTTTACGCACGATCGTAGCCACATCAAGCGTTTGCTAGACGTATCGTCGCACGTAAGCAGTGGTTGATAGGTGTGCGTCGTGACCTACGCCCCTCAAGGTCTCACTGTCCGAGGCTACGATAACCCTTAGCTGTAAGTTAGGTGCGGCCAGGTTTCCCCAGGGAAGGTTAGGGCCACGTAGAGAATTAGGGCTGGAACGAGAGTGGACTGAGGATCTCAGCGGGAGGCGAGGGCGAAAGGTTAACGACAATGTGCGAGGAGCATGGAGGAAAAGCCGAGGAAAAGCAGTCAGTCAGAGTTAGATATTCGAGAGATTCCAGTGAGCGTGCACTCATTCAAGGATTCATTCTTGAGTCGCTTGTATATGTAGCGTCGACTAGAAAGGTCCGTCCTGTGCTCTCACAGTGACGTGAAATGTATTAAAGTTTGCAAGTAGATGTGAAGACGCCTTGTTGCTGTGTTCAGAGTGGAAGAATATGACAGCTAGAGCGATTGCCACGACTGCAATAGTAACCAAACCCGCTACCGCTCGACCCTGTTACAGTAATAACTTAACCTAGAAGATAGTAATGTTTCTTTTATCCGTGGTTAAGTCAACAGTTTCTGTATATGTGGTAAGTCAATGATCTGGATGTATGAAAGCGCCGAGTTTCTTTAGAACCAGACGATTCAGTCTCTTGCAGAATTCAAGTTTGACAATTGCAGTTTTACACAAAAAACCTTGCCTCCAAGTTTAAGAATATGGTTTAAGTAACAAGACATTTATGTCTGTTCGTCTCCTGCGTGCCTATCTGTCTACCTTTCCGTCGGCCTGTGTGCATGCATGGACGGACAACTAGTAATACCTGTAAGTAAACTGTGTTATGCTATTCGTCTTCACTTCTTTCTTGTTGCACTCTCCCTAATCGTGTTATCTTCTCACTGTGCTAAATATGCGGAAGATTAAACCACTGCCGTCTTGCTAAAGTAAAGGAATCAACACAACAACGATTAGTATTTGCTAAACAGAGACATTGACTCCTTTTCAGATTTATCCAGCACAGCGTACAGTTCTCAGAACTCCTTGTCTGGTTCCTGCGTAGCGAACTGTGTGAGTGCTTACCAGTCGCTAGTGGTTTCAGCAGTTGATCAAGCACACGCCTGTCAGTAAGTTCACGAGATAATCATCTTTAAAGTCAGAGCAGTTTGCTTCCTTCACAACCACACTTTTACCGCCCCCACCTCCTCCTTGTGAGTCGCATGATGTCCAAAGGTATTTTCATAAATTTCGTAACTGTCGATGCAACGTCCAGACTACATGTTTAGAATTCCATGAACGCTATAATTCGATATATTTCAAACCGTTAGTAATGTTTGTTCTCCTTGTGTGTTTTAAGGGCAGCTCACACAAAGCAATGACCACTGTTTTTTTACAGAGCGAGAAAAGACCTTTTAGCGTAAACAGTTTAATTTGCTGTCCGCAGACGTGGAGATAAGCTGGCAAAGTGCGTCCATAAGAAGCCCCCATTTTGTCCCAGCAGCAGCACGTGACCCCTCCAATCATATCATTGCTTATTAGGGTCTATGGTGGAGCCTTTTAGCATGAGTGAATGCGGCTGTTAGTCTCCTGACAAGACAGAAGCCATAAAAGGTGGTGGCTAAAAGAATGTCATTTTGCGTTAGCACGATTGGCTCGTTCTGCCTCTACATTGGGTGTCATGCTTGACACGTACCGCATGCAGATGTGTTGGGGATTTCGCTGGCCAGTAAATGTGAAGGGACGACTGAAAGAGCAGTTCAATAAAATGTCCCCAAAGGCCTTCATTATTGCTGTGCATGTAGTACTTATCGCGGAAAGACAGCTAACAAACAAGAGACTACCGTGTGGAGGTAACGAGTAACACCTGTCATGGCAGGTGGCTTTCGACAAATGTATTTTGGCTCGACAACATCAAAAATATCTACAGATTATTTACAAAGAATCACCGTGCTCGTGTCTATGGTAAGACGCTGCCTGATTACGTCATACCACGTGGTATCAGACAAAGAAATAATCAAACTGAAGAGGGGAAATCAAACTGCAAAACGGCCTATGATCCCGCTCAATACACAAATACAGTAAGTGACCGACAACAGAGCTCCTACTCTCGTCACTATTGAAACAACTATTTCTGCAATACACAACTCTGAAGCTAAACAAACTGAATCAATAAGTGACCAACGACAGAGCACCTTCTCTTGTCACTACAGAAACCACTGCTTTACTGTCATACACAGCTCGAAAGCTATTCAACGACCGACAATGAAGTTATGACACGGTACAACCAGCGCTACCGCTACCCCCCTTCTGACGAACGTCCGGCCACTAGCTTATGACGTCTCCTGTCTCGGGCAGGATGAAACCACCTATCTTAAATCAACACGAGTCCCAGATCCTAAGATAATCTATAGCAAGAGCAGTCCTACAAGGCACAAAAACAGTCACTTACTACTTTGTCTAGTAGTCGGCAGAATACACCCCGGGTACCTGCGTGAGATGCTGGAGTCCTTTTACTCTTTTCAGGTCTTTGGCTAAGTTGGCGAGGGCAGAGGTCAGTGGGTCTACACGTGTCCGCTTCTTGTGGTCCTCCTACATTAACTCTCTCTCCATGTCCTGTCCTCTCTGTGTGTCCGTGTATATCTAATCGCGTTTTTGCCTCCTTAAGTAGCAGGCGTTCTGACGCATTAACCTTGAGTAAACCGGTTCCGGTCAGACTAGGTGGAGCAGGGCAGCTGTCATGACCAATGGCGTTTCACTCACATACCTTAAGTGTGAAGAGAAGAGGAGCTAGCTGGCTAAGCTAAGAGTGACAGGTGATATCCTAGGAGTGACATGTGACAGAGGTAAGAGCCCCAGGCAGTGAGGCTAATAGGTGGAGCTGGTGCTACTACCGCAATCATGCTACAGAAAGAGAAAAAGAAAATGTGAAACTATTCTAGGTTGATCGCGAAGCGATATCAGCTGAGAAAACTGATAGTCGACGACAAAGAGTTGTGGTCTACCAAACGTACAACCACGCTGAATAGTGCAGACAATGGGGAGGGGGGGGGGGGGAGAGGTCCTAACACTGCTGAAGATTTCTGATTGGTCGTGCACTTCGCAAAGCTGGGATCGTGACGACATATAGATTTGCGATAGATCTTGGAGCAACCTTCGTGAAATAGTTAAGACGTTACATAAACGTGTGTTTGATCGTTGCTCCAGACCCCAGTCCTCGCAAATGTCGCAACTTTGCCACGTGAGAGGAGGCTTTTGTGTGCACTTGCGCGTGGCCAGTGATTGCGATGCTAGCTAAATGCATCTGAGCCTACAATGAAACTCTACGCATAATATATGCACGCGCTTGGCGACAGAATCACAAACAGGCGCACAAGCAAGTACACACACTCGTGCATGCGCTAACACACCCACACGCCTGGTCGCGCTATTTGAAATTTTGGAAAAGTGTGTACGACTTCATTAGCTTCTTCCTCATAAACCTTTCCCATGTACATAATAAATGTTAATACATTTGGAATTTCCCGTTACAGCGCAGCCCGCGGTTTTCTGAGCTGTCTGGACTCGTCATGCAACGTTCCTTCGTCATCGTACATTACTGAGGCTCAACGAGGGCTTATTGCAAGAGGTTTCAGCTACTGTGGTAAGCCTGCTGCATGGGCTATTTTAAATGCTTATGGTTGATGTGATAAGTCAATGACTATTTCATTTCGCTGTTTTCTTCGCTGGTCAGTCAATGACTTACTTCGTGTAGTTATAGAGATTGGGGTAAGTCAACACTAACTAAAGTTGGCTAGAATGTTTTTTAACTAAAATGAAATTAAAATAAACTGAACTCGAGACTAACAATCATGACATTGCTTCCAAACACTGACGACGCTCTGCTTGGCGACTCTCTCTATTTAAATTGTTAACGTGCACTCGGGTCTAACTACAGGCTAGTTTTAATCGGACGATCTGTGGGGGGACAAACTTTGGCTGTCCCAGAGTTTACGTTCCTTAACGTGTGGTTCCTCTTATGGTAGCCAGGCTCAGGATGCACGAAAGTTGTCAGCAGAAGATTAAATTTAACTTCAAAAACGAAAGTCTGCGTTTTGTGGTTTAAATACATAGACTGAATTGGTCACACTCTATATTTTATTTTCGATAATATAAGCTGAAGACAGAAGTTTTCCCAACACATCGTGAGATCTTTCCTGGTGGAGGGAAGTTCCCCCTCCCCCTTCCTTCTTCCAGTATAGTACAGTCGTATAACTCGAAGCGCTTGGGAAAGACTTTTCGTTGCACACTTCGGCCAGGGAACATTCCCAGTGGAGTTTTGGCACAGACCGGGAGCCCATGACGACGATAAAAGTGTGTTGTGCATGCACATGTCGGTTGCTAATCACAACAGATAATTATAGATTTAGCCATGACCTACACAAAATCACTTCTTGAAGTTACAGTGAAAGGCCAATGCGTGGTGAACGATAGCTGAATGATAAAGGCAGTTTAGTTAAAATGTTAAGTTAGTTAAAACGCCTCAGAGTCGAAAGCCATATTAGATTACGATATTTTTTTAGGGGTGGTGGGTGAGGTTAGGGTGTGGTATTACGTACTGTTTCTGCGTTAATTTATAGGTTCAAGCTGTCTTAGCGATAAACTCATGAAATGTGATCTGCGCATGAGTGCCCCAAATCAGTGCGACATGCAGACTCTGTGTTTAGGTCGGGGAAGTGTTCAATTGGGAGAAAAAGAATTTCTCTGCCGGCTGCATGCACTATGGAAAGCATGGCTGGAATCTGCAAATTTTGTCCCTCGAAGGATTTTATGATTCAGCTCAGTGAGCATAACTCTGACTCAAGTGAGCATTATATGCATAGATTATACGGAAAGAAATTGTCATAGTTATAAATGCTGCTTCACCGTAGCTTTCAGTCATCTTTCAACCTCTTAAGAGACAGCACGACACGTGTTTGTCATTGTAGCACCGACTTGTTTTGGTGTGGAGAGTACAGAACGAATCGCTATTTCTATGATATTGGTGAAAACAGATCTTTGTGGCATGCGAATGTCTAGAAGAGATGCTTTAAAAAGAGATTGTTCCTAGGATTACTGGCTACGAGTATTACACCATGCCTTGATTCGCTTCCAGACTTGTCCAGCTCGGCCAGACGACCTTAGTCCTGAGGGCGAACCCGAAGCTGAAGCCAGCTCCAGCGGCACCAGAGCAGGTTCCAGTACCCTTTTCGCCAGCAAGGTTACCTCCCTTGGCATCCTGTTGTTTGCTGCTGTCACAACCCGCTTCGTTTTTATGTGACTGAATTGTTACTGAATTCATCCACCTCCTATCTCTCATTCATAATGTAGTTAATTGTACTGCTGGGCAGAAGCGATTGTTTTCATACAATATTTACTGATATACACGTAATCATCTGATTATGATTCCATTATCCAGACTCTAAGAAATATATCCTGAAATTATAAAAGATTACAGACGCTACATCGACGACGGTCTAGGCGCCATTTCCCTCTCTGAGTCTCAGTTACTGCAGTACATCCAGTTCATACAACACTTCCACCCCTCCATTCAATACACCTACACCATTTCATGCACCTCTGTCACATTCCTCGACATCAACATAACATTGCAGAACGGCCACCTAGCAACCACCATCCATTATAAACCTACGGATTCACACTCCTACCTTAACTTCCACTCATCTAACCCACCCTCCACCCTACACAGCATACCCTACTCGCAGTTTCTGAGACTCCGTAGATTATGCTCTGACGACACTGACTTCCTTGAACAATCCGACAGAATGATAGACTTTTTCCTCGCCCGCAACTATCCCTCCAAACTTCTACACACGGCTAGAAAGAAAGTTGCCGCCACGCCACGCGCACTTACACTACAACCCTCCCACCACCCCAGACACACAAAACCAAGGCCGATCGCTGTACTGACCCACCAACCCACAACCTCCCAGTACGTAGGATCCTCCTTTCCAACTGGCACCTGTTGTCTAAATCTGAACCCCACCTCTTCAACCTCCCCCCCCCCTTCTTGGCTTCTCGGCGGGATAAGAACCTGGGTGACCTTCTAGTACACTCTAAACTCAAACCGACTACCTCCCTCCCCCCCTTCGTGCGGCTCCACCCCGTGCAATGTCCCCCGTTGCCACACTTGCCACTACCTGAACACTGCCACAACACTCCACACACCCAACACCAACAGTTCTACTAGACTAAGATACTAAAGAATGCAGAATGAGATGTGTCAGATCACATTCATAATTTTTAAAAATATTTAAGGGGAGATGACAGGATAGAGTACCTACAGTTAATCACTGATTTTTGCAACCGATCTCCCAGTGAAGTGCTTTTCGTGACTTGTTACTTTAAAATAGAATTCTAAACTATAACCCATCATGGTTCTCGGTTTAGTAAAGACAGGTTTTGGAGTCCGTCGACGGATTTTTATAGCTTTCTTCGATGTCATTGATCCCACAGCTGCCATTGTGCAAGTACATTCACGCACAATATTTGTCAGCACACACTATAGGTGCACATGAGACTACAGTGCTACAATAGCTAGTCAACTCCAGAAACTTCTTCCATGAGGTGTTAGACCCTTTCTTCGATAAGCAGGAGGCAGGTGCCTCAATGACGTAGTATTATTTTCAAATGCATTTAACATCTCCTCAGAAAATAATACATGTTTTAGGTCCTATCTTACAAAACGTTTGTGACTTCAATTTGGTTAACGCAAAACCGACATTTCCCACTGCCTTTCGGTCTGTTTCAAGAATCAGCTGAGGATAGGGTTAAAAAAATGCAGAAATATACACTACATCACAGGTGATTTGGTGCAGGAATATCTGTAAGGACTAAGTGTTTGTGTTTACTACTGAAACGTTTTTAAAGGAAAATCAAATAGTAGAAACAAGTGGGAGTACGAATGTGTCATGCTGGATTTTGTAACCTCTTTCCGTATCTTTCCGCGCGTGCACATACCACACCTGTCTCACACCTACACACACACACACACACCATATGCATACGCGCACACGTTCACACCCACGCATCCACATGCACACATACTATGAAGGACGCACATGTCAGGTCGTCAGAAGCTAGAGAAGCCGCTGTGTGCATGTGTACCATAAGAAATAAGTTTTATAAAATATAAATATTTGTCATAATGAAGCACAATAAAAACATTCCATATTGGACCACAGCTTTTGCTCTATTATCGTGGACCACAGAGCTGCATGTTAGACCCAGGCTTGCTGGGTTCCTTGCTTGACTGACTGACTGACTGACTGACTGACTGACTGACTGACTGACTGACTGACTGACTGACTGACTGACTGACTGACTGACTGACTGACTGACTGACTGACTAACTGACTGACTGGATGGCTAGATGTCTGTTGGCTTGCTGTTTGGCTGACTGTTTGGGGTTTTCTTGAGGGAGTATTTTTTAATAGTATCTATCTTTATCGATTATTGCATGCCACATGTACAGATGTAACTTGGTTCTAAAACCACATATAGGTTACATATCAAAATGTAAATTTCATATTGCAGCAAAAACGTTAGCACAGAAAATAAAATTATTTTAAAATTTGCTTGTGCCCTCGCCACAGAGATTATATCTCTTTGAAAGAAGACAGATGTATTTAAAGGAAGGCCGTCACAAACAAGATTTCAGTCAAATTAGACGTTATCTCACTTACCGTACTAAACGTGTTATGAACACCTCCGAGCAACATTTTTTTCTCCCATGCTCATTCAGTTTTTCTGAACCGATGTGTCTCGGCGATAGATTTCTCTATAAGAAAGACGAAAATATAGATGCATTCGTTATTGTTTTTGTCACATATCGTTCATTTATAATTTTCTTTAAATTTGAATGTTGCAAATACATGTTTATCGTCTGCATTCCCTTGCATGTGCGTGGGCGCGCCGTGTGATGTTTTTAAAGTATTAACTAGTTTTATTGGATAAGATATTGTCTTTTGTTTTTGTTTGTTTGAATACCCCAGTACATGGGCTTGAGTTTTCTGCTTTATGGTTCTGGCAGAGACAGGACAAAAACCAGTAGATTTAAGAATTAAAGAAAGAGCAGCAAGTTACTATCATAAGATACAGTGCCTTCTGGCAGATCATCCAGTCAGACAGATACATACCACACCACGCACACACCGGACAGGCAAACATACTCCACAACCTAGCATTCACAAATGCAACCAGGATCTGGAACAAGCAAATGGGACTGATGTTGACATTCAAGCCCCTTATCCACATGTGCACCCTCATGCTCCACCCTGGATTATACAGCAAGCAATTGTAGACATTAAAAGTGAAAATGTAATACTTCATCTGTATCCATCTGTTCAACTAAGGTTTTGGGGATATGTTTCAGTTCTTTAGTCTGTACTGTTGTTGGCGTTGTTTATTGTGCTTATAGTATTTCTAAACAAGTTTTACTCGTATTTATGTCCTCTGTTTTATAGTTGTCTCGTCAATAGTTTATGGTTGTACTTATGTTTTCCATCGTTGTAATGTGTGTTTTGTAAAGGTTTTGTTTGTGTAGTGTTTTTTATACTTTAGTTGTTTTGTTTATCCATATTGTGTAAAACGCAGGGCGCCTTGCATATTGCCGGGATATCGCGCTATATAATTAAAGTTTCTGCGTTATTATGAGTTCCACATTTCTCACACCAAAACAGTGATGCGATTGTTGTGATCAGTTATACTCGGAGGGGGATAACACATTTATCCTACAGTAGTTCCATATCTCACTCATGTATATTTTAAAATATTCTGCTATTTGGAACCTGGTGCCGTTTGCGTGCTTATTTGTTTTTAATCTATATTACCACTGCCAGTACTATTTAAGCATTTTCACACTTTCACATTTATTGAATTACCTTGCAACAATGTAAACCCAAGATTGGTTCACTGATTTATGTTGAGTTGATTCCCAAAAAGGAGTTGGAAATTCCTATACATACTTCCTTTATATTCTTCCCACAGTTACAAGCGATTGAGAAAATTTGCCGATACTACACATTGATCGGTGATTTTTATTCCACTGATTCTGATTGACAGTTTGTTAAGGCGTCATGTAGATAGATCATGAGGAGTGCAAACAATAATGACAATTACTATTAATTAAATCAGAACATTTTAAAATCGAAAACGAAAAATCTTTATCAGTGTGTCGTGTTTTCATTGCGTTCTTTGTGGCGATCGGTGTATTGAGCTAGACAGCACGTGTGTTTCTTCTCACCATTCTGGGAAGCTAATGTCTCAAACATATAATATAATGAATTTAAATCTTCTCCTCCGTCTTCTATTTCCTCATAATATGAACAACCCGATAATGAGTCGCGCGATGATTCTCATGAACTCAGTGTAAAAAGCTACACTCTGGTCTAGACTAAACAACAGTAGGCCAGTCACTGCGGCTGTTGTGCTCCCTGCTAAGTTTTCAGCAAGCTAGACTTTAACGAGTATCAGATATTGTCTTGGTTGTAAATACTCGCTGTTTATATCAACAATACATTCTTCTTTTTTGTGATCACTGTATTGCGGTGTTTTGTGGTTCTTTATGGGAGACTGTAGGTGGTCGGTGCTCGGCCACATGATTGAGAAGTCATATTAATTAGTTTTAGTAATACAGTGATACTTCTACCTACACATGTCACCCTCTTGACGGTGGTCGTTTGAGCGAACATAGGAGAGGACCCGTCTAGAGCAAAAGAAATTCTCCCATTGGTGACAGGCTGAAATCCTAAACTGACTGCATGGCTATGCCTATGCCAAACCAGTAGAGTACGAACTCGATTTCTCATGCAGTAAAGGCTAGTTATTGGTGGCCTAGCCCAGCTTCCTGCGGACAGCCTGGGCAGGCTTATAGCTTCTAGCTTCATTCTCTCCCCAAGTAGGTCACATGCACGAGCGCTTTGTCCAGGACTTACTAAAGATCTGTTACACTCAGTTGTTTAGTCACTGACGATAGCAACGGTGGTATTTTCTTTCTTCGCAGACTGCAATTTTCCTAATACAAACCAGTTGACTAAAACAGCATACAGATGACTCTGAGGGATAATAAAATCGTTTAATGTCTTAATGTGCATAGGGAGATACTAGGAAGAGACTAGTTTCTAAGTAGAAGCCCTAGTCATGACAAAGACCCAATACTACATATCATATTCAAGTATTTTCCATTTTCACCCATACAGTAGAACACATGTGTGCATACTCCTAAGTCATACGTTAGATTTGTCCTGGATATATAAATATCTTTACCTTACAAATCTCAAATTCAAAAGAATGAGAGGAATCCAGCAATTGTCAGTACAAAAGCACTTGACACTTACTGAATGGATAACGCATGTTTAAACTGTTGGATCCATTTTTAAAGCTCACAGTTAGTAGAAGTCTTAGCGATGTTAAAGTTTTGTTAACAAAATAACCTGCCTTCTGTGGGTAGGTTAGTTCGTTAGGGATGAAATTCAAGCTATTTTCATTACCTCAACCTATGCGGGTGGGGAGGCATTATTCAAAAATGCACTTTTGCGCATTTGAAAAATCCTTCGTTTTACTGTGGATGGTGGTGAAAAGTAACACACACACACACATGCCTTTAACGGACCGTTTGTTGTCACTGTTGGACGCTGCAAGATGTAGAGGGCATGTGTTCTTAAAAATGTATGGTCATATAATGCAGGGAGAGCTGAAATAAGAAGAGGTAAGATCACAGAAGATGGCATCTCGCCAAATCTTGCGGTAGTCTCGTTCAGGGGCCGATTGCATGAGATTTACGGCAAGTCAAGCGAAGTGGAGTTAAGAGGCTCTACAAAAGATGTTACAGAGAAGCACCACTGTTCTTGACTGCTATGCGGCTTTGTGACATCCCTTGCAGCACCCCTTAGTCGCATTTGTACCGCTCTGCCCGTAAGTCTCTTGAAACAATCGAGCACGACCCCCCTGATCTATGACAGGTCACGGGGTTTGGTTACTGCTCATAAACGCGAACAGACGTTACGCCAGAACGCACAAGGAGCCCAACCACGCGACCCTTGGTCCAGTGTAGGACTGGAAAGTTTCTAACCGCCAGACAGCTGTACAGAAAGACAAGGAGGAGGTTACAGAGGCACAATTTCGCCGCAGCTTCCTCCCACAAGTATTCAGAATACTGGATAAGGGATTCTCCACTCAGCTGCCGGATGCATTCCAGAGTCATGAAATACCTACTGGTTTTTCTCTTGTCTGGTAGGTAATCATGTTGCTGCTGTTGTTATGTGTTACTGTTTAAGGCTTAGAAAGTTGTAAGAATTAAAACTCGCAGCTAGTTTTCTAAATTGTAGTCCTCTCCCCCTCCCCCAGTTTTGCTCATTGAGTGTTCGTTTGGTCTTTCTTTCGTTATCTGGAGTGAGTGCATGAGGTTATTCGTCTTTGCTTGCGTGAATGGTCGCGATTGAGTGCATACGTATGTATGTATGCATGTATGTATGTATGTATGTATGTATGTATGTATGTATGTATGTATGTGCGTGTGCGTGTGCGTGTGCGTGTGCGTGTGCGTGTGCGTGTGCATGCATGTATGTATGTATGTATGCGTGAATGCGTGCACGTGTGCAGTATTCTGTACGTGTGACCTTGTCCGTCTTGTTAATTTTTTTCTAAAAATCACGATTTTTAATAACTTCATAACACTGTCTTTTGAAAACCAATATATGTGGAAATAACTACTCTGATTTTTTTTAGATTTACTTTGAAAAGGAACACCTCCCTCATTACTGACATACAAACTGCAGTACATTCTCTCCGGGTATCTAGGTGCACAAAATTCGTGTTTCAAAACACAGTAATAGTTGTATTCAGTCTTTGCAAGCAACAGCGATCAGATCTCAGATACAAAAAAACTGAACCCCCTGCTTTTTCCTCCTATATGGCGATTTAAAAAACTAGTTAAGGGGGGTTTTGGTATGTTTTATGAAACAAACAAAAGGAACAAACCGTAGAATGGTTATAAAACAAAGTAAACTGAAAACGAAAGTGTAGATTAAAACTTACCAGACATTTTTAAATTTACAAATTGTAGTAAAGTAACAAAATCTAGCGCTATATGTTATATTGCTATCGTCTGTTTGTGACGAGTGCTCGCAGCCAATTTCTGAGATATTTTGGCTTTTAGGTTAAGCTGCATGCAAGCGTGTCGCCGTTCACAATATCCTTTGTAACCTATAGTTTTAAGAAGAAGGGTGAGCAAGCCTAACAAAAAAAAAGCATGACTACCTGTGTATACTGTCTAACGGCCTTCTCTAATGGATCAAAGCGCATCTTAGTTTCCCGATCGTGTATACACTGGCCACAGTCGGCACATTAAGACACACAGTCGGCACATTAAGACACACAGTCGGCACATTAAGATAAACAGTCGCCCGGTTAAGAAAGGCCTGCAATGGTTAGTCACGCTAGTGTTTACGTGATGAGGGAGGAGACAGGAGGGAATGAGACTGTGTGTCACTGCACACTTAAATGCGTATTTCGTCTATTAATTCGTTATGTGTTATATTATTGTATTTAATGCAAGTATACCGAATATCTCATTTGAGTCTTTACTTGAC
>SMGT01014185.1:37270-52736 GCA_004794575.1 Lanistes nyassanus
CCCCTTACCCTTCCCCTGAACCCCTTCCTCCCGAAACATCCCACTTCTTGTTCCCTCCCCTCGCCTTCGGAAAGACCTTCGAAATATAGCTCGATCGCCATTTGATTGGCTCCGCTTTTTACACATCAAAATAGAGCTCGCCATTTGATTGGCTCCAGTGAATTAGAGCTTTTAGGCAAGGACTGCACTAAGAAAGGAGTTATTTAATGGCCATTGTTTTTCAATATGGATCAACTTTGTTGGAACGCGGAAGCGAAAGGGTCCCGCTGGCGTACTGGACTCGCAATGGCGCTAAGGCTTGCCTTGTGTTCGATTTAGATTAACTCTTTTGATCCGGCGTTGATAGTATACTATCAACGCCCTATTATACCGTTCAGCCCGCGTTGCTTGTATACTATCAACGGATTTAAACATTTGCAGCGACGCATTTAACGGTGTAAGGGAGGTAAACTTTATATCATTGTAAAGCTCTATCATCGCCTGTTTCCCCTGCACTGTCTAAATGAGTTTCGGAAAAGTTTGGGCTTGCCGAACGAGATTTAAGTGTAGTGGGGGCTGGCCAGGTCTGCTTCCGTTATTCAAAATGGCTACACGCGGGAAGAGGACCTTGGGTCTCTCCGCGGCCCTTAGCGTTTTGGAAGAGCTAAATGAAAGCGATACCAGTAACGACAGTCACGAAAGTGTCAGACACAGATTTGGAAGACGGTCAGAGTCAAGAGTCTCGAGACATAGATTTGGAAGAGGAGAGTGGAAGCCAGAGACAAGATACCGAAGCGGAGGGAGGGGGTGTCTAAACAAATAACCGCGATCATACTGAAGATGCCGACACTAAAAACACCTCAATATGGGAACAGTTTGTGAACTTCAAGGGTGCAATTGTGTTTTATTTCACAGTGGAACCATTCACCAACAGATTCAAAGTGGAATACTCCTGATTACTGGATTTATTTACCTGTGGGAAGTGTACAAGCAGTGAAACCTTCTTTTGTAACAATTTTGTGTGTGTGCAAAAAATGACTATATTTGGCACCAAATAGTAAGTACAATTTAATATTTGTAACTAAAAGTAGTGTTTCCGTGTGATGTGGAAGAATAGATCTTTCTAAATATGTAAAATATCTTATGATGAGTTTGGTAGTTTTCAAGTAGTATTTGTTTTTAAAAAGTGTAAATCTGTGTCGCCCCCTGGGGTTACTACTTTGGGTTTAACCCTTCGGATCCAAAGAGTTAAAACTCTTTTTTCAACCACAACTTGCCGTACACAGGCCTACTGTTGCAGATACGTGCCAAATTACTTTAACTGTCTACGGACTAACTGTCGGCTTGGTGATCTGAAGCCGTACGTTCCGCCTGCAAGTCAGGTTCTGTCTACTTACGGGTTTAAATGCGGTAAGTCGGCATGAACTTAGAGAACAAAGTCAACTATATCTGTTTACCCAAAAAGAGATGTGTTTTTTTGTACCCGTCCTACGTTTGTAATAACTTTACCAATAAGATAGAAATTTTTTTATCCGTGGTTAAGTCAACAGTTTCTGTATATGTGGTAAGTCAATGATTTGGATGTATGAAAGCGCCGAGTTTTCTTTAGAACCAGACGATTTAGTCTCTTGCAGTATTTAAGTTTGACAAACTGCAACTGCAATTTTACACAAAAAACCTTGCCTCCAAGTTTAAGAATACGGTTTAAGTAACCAGACATTTATGTCTGTTCGTCTCCTATGTGTATATGTCTACCTGTCTGTCGGCCTGTGTGCATGGATGGACTAGACTAAATATGCGGAAGATCAAACCACTGTCGTCTTGCTAAAGTAAAGGAATCAACACAACAACGATTAGTGTTTGCTAAAGAGAGACATTGACTCCTTTTCAGATTTATCCAGCACAGCGTACAGTTCTCAGAACTCCTTGTCTGGTTCCTGCGTAGCGAACTGTGTGAGTGCTTACCAGTCGCTAGTGGTTTCAGCAGTTGATCAAGCACACGCCTGTCAGTAAGTTCACGAGATAATCCTAATTTAAAGTCAGAGCAGTTTGCTTCTTTCACAACCACACTTTTACCGCCCCCACCTCCTCCTTGTGAGTCGCATGATGTCCAAAGGTATTTTCATAAATTTCGTAACTGTCGATGCAACGTCCAGACTACATGTTTAGAATTCCATGAACGCTATAATTCGATATATTTCAAACCGGTAGTAATGTTTGTTCTCCTTGTGTGTTTTAAGGGCAGCTCACACATAGCAATGACCACTGTTTTTACAGAGCGAGAAAAGACCTTTTAGCGTAAACAGTTTCATTTGCTGTCCTCAGACGTGGAGATAAGCTGGCGAAGTGCGTCCATAAGAAGCCCCCATTGTGTCCCAGCAGCAGCACGTGACCTTTCCAACCATATCATTGCTTATTAGGGTCTACGGTGGAGCCTTTTAGCATGAGTGAATGCGGCTGCTAGTCTCCTGACAAGACAGAAGCCATAAAAGGTGGTGGCTAAAAGAATGTCATTGTGCGTTAACACGATTGGCTCGTTCTGCCACTACATGACGAGTCATGCTTGACACGTACCACGTGTAGATGTGTTGGGGATTTCGCTGGCCAGTAAATGTGAAGGGACGACTGAAAGAGCAGTTCAGTAATGTCCCAAAAGGCCTTCATCATTGTTGTGTATGTAGTACTTATCGCGGAAAGACAGTCAACGGAAAAAAGGTTTTTCTGCACCGTTTTCCAGCTAACAAAGAAGAGACTACCGTGTGGAGGTAAAGAGTAACAACTGTCGTGGCAGGTGGCTTTCGACAAATGTAATTTTTTTATCTTTCGGTTTGAGATATTGCCGCTTCCTTCAGCTTCTAGCACAATGCCCATCGTTAGGTCCAAACATCCCTTTGCTCGGACCACAAACTCAGTTTTGCGTCCTGTAACGTTTTGCTGTTTCTCCTTAAGATAATATTTCAGTTTTGCACATATCACAAGTCATATTCGGGGCACCATGAATATTCCATTTAGAATGTCGAGCAGACGCCACATTCAAAACTACTGACCACAGGATCCAGATGTTAAGGGATTTTTTGAAAATAGTCAGGGATGTGCGTAAGGGGAGGTCAGAGCCCCAGGCAGTGAGGCTAATGGGTGGAGCTCACTCGATTAATGCTTGCTGGTGCTGCTACCGCAATCATTTTACAGAAAGAGAAAAAGAAATTTTTAGGTCGTTACATAAACTTGTGTGTGATTTTTGCTGCAGCCCCAGTCCGCCAGCGATTGCAATACTAGCTAAATGCATCTGAGCCTACAATGAAACTCTACGCATAATATATGCACAAACACGCGCTTGGCGACACAATCACAAACAGGCGCACAAGCAAGTACACACACTCGTGCATGCGCTGACACACCCACACGCCTGGTCGCGCTATTTGAAATTTTGGAAAAGTGTGTACGACTTCATTAGCTTCTTCCTCATAAACCTTTCCCATGTACATAATAAATGTTAATACATTTGGAATTTCCCGTTACAGCGCAGCCCGCGGTTTTCTGAGCTGTCTGGACTCGTCATGCAACGTCCCTTCGTCATCGTACATTACTGAAGCTCAACGAGGGCTTATTGCAGGAGGTTTCAGCTACTGTGGTAAGCCTGCTGCTTATGGTTGATGTGATCAGTCAATGACTATTTCATTTGGTTGTATTCTTCGCTGGTCAGTCAATGACTTACTTCGTGTAGTTATAGAGATTGGGGTAAGTCAACATAAGTTCGCTAAGTTCGCTATAATGTTTTTTTTAACTAAAATGAAATTAAAATAATCTAAACTCGAGACTAACAATCATGACATTGCTTCCAAACACTGACGACGCTCTGCTTGGCGACTCTCTCTATTTAAATTGTTAACGTGCACTCGGATCTAACTACAGGCTAGTTTTAATCGGACGATCTGTGGGGGGGGGGACAAACTTTGGCATTCCCAGAGTTTACGTTCCTTAACGTTTGGTTCCTCTTATGGTAGCCAAGCTTAGGATGCACGAAAGTTGTCAGCAGAACATTAAATTTAACTTCAAAAACGAAAGTCTGCGTTTTGTGGTTTAAATATATAGACTGAATTGGTCACACTCCATATCTTATTGTCGATAATATAAGCTTTCTTTCTATAGAGCGCAAATGACAGTATCGCTGAAGAAGTATCGCTGAAGTTTCCCCAACACATCGTGAGATCTTTCCTGGTGGAGGGAAGTTCCCCCTCCCCCTTCCTTCTTCCAGTATAGTACAGTCGTATAACTCGAAGCGCTTGGGAAAGACTTTTCGTTGCTATGTAAGAACGGTTTAGCACACTTATCGGCCAGGGAACATTCCCAGTTGAGTTTTGGCACAGACCGGGAGCTCATGACGACGATAAAAGTGTGTTGTGCATGCGCATGTCGGTTGCTAATCACAACAACAGATAATTATAGGTCTAGCCATGACCTCTACACAAAGTCACTTCTTGAAGTTACAGTGAAAGGCCAATGCGTGGTGAACGAGAGCTTAGTGATAACTGCAGTTTAGTTACAATGTTAAGTTAGTTAAAACACCTCAGATTCGAAAGCCATGTTAGATTACGATATTTTTTTTTTAGGGGTGGTGGGTGAGGTTAGGGTGCGGTATTGCGTACTGTTTCTGCGTTAATATAGACGCTCAAGCTGTCTTATATATAAGGCTTAGCACTAACTTCATGAAATGTGATCTGCGCAAGCCAGTGCGAAATGCAGGCTCTGAGTCTAGGTTGAGGAAGTGTTCAATAGGGAAAATTGAAAAAAGAATTTCTCTGCCGGCTGCATGCATTATGGAAAGCATGGCTGGAATCTGCAAATTGTGTCCCACGAAGGATTTTCTGATTCAGCTCAGTGAACATAACTCTGACTCAAGGTAGCATTATATGCATAGATTATACGGAAAGAAATTGTCATAGTTATAAATGCTGCTTCACCGTAGCTTTCAGTCGTATTTCAGCCTCTTAAGAGACAGCACGACACGTGTTTGTCAGTGTAGCATCGACTTGTTTTGGTGTGGAGAGTACAGTACGAATCGCTATTTCAATGATATTGGTGAAAACAGAGATTCTATGCAAATGTCTAGAAGAGATGCTTTAAAAAGAGAGTTTTGCTAGGATTACTGGCTACGAGTATTACACCATGCCTTGATTCGCTTCCAGACTTGTCCAGCTCGGCCAGCGATGTGCTTAGTCCTGAGGGCAAACCCGAAGCTGAAGCCAGCTCCAGCGGCACCAGAGCAGGTTCCAGTACCCTTTTCGTCTGCCAGCTTACCTCCCTTGGCATCCTGTTGTTTGCTGCTGTCACAGCCCGCTTCATTTTTGTAACTCAATTGTGACTGACTTTATCCACCTCCTATCTCTCATTCATAATGTAGTTAATTGTACTGCTGGGCATAAGCGATTGTTTTCATACAATATTTGCAGATATACTTTTCATCATCTGATGGGCTAGCTTCTTGGATTCTTTTTTTCTATTGAGGTACTTGGCGTCTTCTAACAGAGGGTGGAAAAAACCCCGTTGTATTATGATTCCATTATCCAGACTCTAAGAAATCTATCCTGAAATTAATTAGAAGCTGCATGCATATATCCCTTAATGTGCAGATTGCTATCTTCGTCTCACTGTAATGTGATATTTACTTGTTGGTTAATACTCTTTTCATTAATATTGTATATCATGCTTTCACTTCCCTATCATTTGAAACATTGATGTATTTTGTTCTTCGTCCCTCAGCGGTCGTCAAAGTACTACCTATTGTCTTGGTGTTCCGCTGTGTGTAGCAGTTTCTCGGAGCACTGGTTGTAGATATTTGTAGATAATGCACAGATGTAGGATTTACTGACACTCGTCAACTGCTTTTGCCAACACTGTTCTTGTCCTTGTCCATTGAGTCATCTCTCGTCTATCCTCGCGCCCCTTCCCTGCTCTACCAACACTTTGCACTACCTACTCTAGATAATGGAAGTGTTCAGCCAACTGTGGGCTACATTAGTTTCTTGTGTCTGTTGTTTTGCTTTCCAAAAACTCCTTCTTCCCAAATGACACAAACTTTATACGAGATCATTCACGTCATCGTCCCTTTTGGAGAGATTTTTTTCACTAGCTTTAACGCCCTAGGGAACAGAACGCACAGCATGTGCTTCCGCAACGGTATATTGTGCACCGTAGTTTCCATATAATAATAGCAACAGCGATAACAGAACACATGCAATGATTATAACTTGTTGCCTTATTCACTATGCCGAACAGAGTTAAGAGAACAGAAGAGAGATGAGAAGGGTTCGAGGTACTCAAAGCTAATGAAAGTGTCTCTCACAGGGAAAGTTTTAGAAAAACGTCACTTCGATCAGCACTAGCAGCAGCAGAGGTAGTACACCCGAATTTAAACTTTCAAATGCATGTTCACCGAATATAGTGATAACTTCTTAAAATACACTGGTCTGTGGTCGAAAACAAATAACGAAAACCTTTTAAGAAAACCATTGGCCACTTTTTGACTTCTATCACTTAAAATTGAAAAGGTTTGGAGGAAAAATGATATTTTAAACTTTAAAATATGTCTGGTTTGTGTTTATTTAGTCGGTTTATCGCTACAAGTATGTGTTTGTTTCGCGGGCGCTCCTGTGTTTCTTTGCGAGCGAGGGAATGCACACGGACAGGTGTGTCAGGAAAGTGAAAAACAAGTTTTACAGTGACAAAATAGACTAGTAGATATGACACAATCCTGTAATAAAGAATCTCCTTAACTTTCATTTATTCTCGGTCATCAGCCTGATCATGATTAGTTTAAAGTATAATGTCCAAAAAGACACTGTTATCTTCTTTTTAAAATAAATAAAATTAGAAGAAAGTAAAGCATTTATTAAAAATGCATGCTCCAGTGCCACAGAACAGTAAAGGATTTCTGGGATTCTTGTATCATATATGCGATTTTGTTTTGTTTGTTTTTGTTTTTGCAGTCTTACAGTTTTGCATTGATGGCTATCATGACTAACAAGTCGGGAACGTTGTGATTGTGGAAATTTTGTAAAAGTCAAATTATGAAAGTATGAATTTGAAATAAGGAAACGATAAAAGGAAAAGTCTGAATGCACGAGAATAACAATATATATATATATACTGTGAGAGAATAGGTTCTCTGACCACACATGCATGAAACGATTTCCGCACCCCATCCAACCTCCAATAGAATTCTTATATGCCTTCTCCCTCCGAGTGTCTTGTTGAAACAGTTCTACTAGATTAATATACTTGTCACGTGTTGGGGTCTGGTGGGTCAAGGAGATTGCACCATAGATTCCAGGTGTGACCCATCCTCGACTCTCAGGCCCTAATTAAGGTCTATTATCCCCTTGTTCAAGCCGCCATCTAGCCGCTCACGTCATCACCAGCCCAGGATTAGTTCCCTGTTTACACTTATGACCAGGAGTGCTGGCCCCAGAAACCAGGGGCAAGGTGTTAATTACCTGGGGCTGCTGGGGTGGGATTAGTGAAGGTGTTAGGCTGACCAGGTGTGCGTTAGTTGTTCAGGGAAAGGTTACGTCGCTGGAGGAACCAGTGACGCGTAGCATCGAGCATCAAGGGCTTTGATGTAGCGATGGGTGTAAACGACCAGGAAAGGGGAGGGGGTAGTTGTGTCCACCCTAAGCGTCCACTTAGGGGCGTGTTCTACTAGTTGACACGGGGTGTGGCTTCCGCTGTCTCTGGCCTGATTGGTTGATACATGTAACCGCCTTGTTGACCACGTGCGTGTGAATGAAAGAACCTATGGACGAAAGTTGAAGATAAAAGGACTGGTTTAGACAGTCGAATTATCTTCTGCCCAAACATCCTGTGAGGACGTCTTCTGCCCAAAACATCCTGCGAGAGGGCATCTTCTGCCCAAACATCCTGCGAGAGAACGTCTTCTGCCCAAGAGAGCATCTTCAGCGAAATCTACAGTGAGGGCATTGTTAGCCTGAACTCCTGTAAAGAAGAGCTGCTGACGTACATGTCTTGTGGTACGAGTCTGCTGAAGGCTGAAGGGTTCAGCTGCAGAATTGAGGTGTCTCGTTCTGCCAGACGTGTGGAAGTCTAGCAGCGACAGCACGTGGCTTGAGTAGACCAGTTGCATAGCGCAAGGGACTCTGCGAAGGTGTGTGATCCTTCCAGACTGGCGTGAGACTCTAGCTGCACGTGTTCCTCTGCTGTGGGAACCTCAACGCTGACCGGGCGGGAGAGGACTGCAGAACGTAAAGGAGGGAGACCAAAGACCGCGGATAAGACAACCGGCTGAAGCAGGGGGCGAAGGTCCAGCCTTACAAGGAGGCTGCCTGTAACTGAGCTCTTTGGGTGAGCTCCAGAGGCTGTGTGCCAGCCTTTGAAAACGTCATATCCTCTGTGACGTGTGTGATCGTCGGCATCGAAGTCTGCTGTTACGTGGAGGTGTTCGAGAGGTCTTCAGGGTATCTACTGGAATATATCCAAGGAAGGGGGGGCTCCAGCGTACAGACTGTCGTGCGGACTGTAAGAAGCATTCGGGAACGAGTGTTGTGTTCTGTGAGTGTTGTGTATCACGTGGTTATTCTTTTTCTCGTATACAAAGGCGGGATAAGGTACGTGGTTTTGTCATTATGTTTAATGGCGAGGCGGGTGATGTAGGTTGGTATTAGATGTGATGGTAGACCTAGCTCAAACAGAAGGAAATTGCGGGAACCCTAGAGTTGAAACGAGTTGTAACATATATTGTCTTGATTGTAAATACTCGCTGTTTTCTATCAACAATACATTCTTCTTTTTTTGTGTTCACTGTATTACGGTCTTTTGTTATTCTTTATGGGAGACTGTAGGTGGTGGGGGCTCGGCCATATGATTAAGAAATCATATTCATTAATGTTAGTAATACAGTTATTGTTCCACCTACGCATATGTCACACTCTTGACGGTGGTCGTGAGAGCGAGCAGAGCAGACGACCCGTCAAGAGCAAAAAGAAATCTCCCAAGTTGTGACAATACTAAAGAATGCAGAATGAGATGTGTCAGATCACATTCATAATTTTAAAAAATATTTTGGGGAATAACAGGGTAGAGTACCTACAGTTTAATCACTGATTTTTGCGACGGATCTCCCAGTGAAGTGCTTTTCATGACTTGTTACTTTAAAGTAGAATTCTAAACTATAACCCAGCATGGTTCTCGGTTTAGTATAGACAGATTTTGGAGTCCGTCAACAGATTTTTACAGCTTTCTTTGACGGCGTTGATCCCACAGCTGCCATTGTGCAAGTACATCCACGCACAATACTTGTCAGCACACACTATAGGTGTATATCAGACTGTCCTTCGAGGGACCAGTGGCTAGCATCCAAGTCGCCATCCACAGCAGACGACACGTCTATTTTCTTGTGTTTACTTCCAGTCTCCTTCTCTGGTAAAACAATAAAGAAACTCTGTAAAACTCTAGATTCATAGTAAGTATTCGAAGGAAAACACTGAAACAATTGGTGCCAAAAGCTATGAATTCACTATAATTTACTAACAAGCATTATTACTATTAAGAGTAATAAAAAGTGATCAACTAGGTAAACGTACCGAATATTTAGTAACACATCTTTTTATCTCTCTCTTTCTTCTCTCTCTCTCTCAAACGCCAACACATACACAGCAATCACGCGCTAATATACTTTAATATTCAGGACACCAAATATTTAATTATTTCTTTATTTTTTCAGTTTTAAGTGATCACGTCCCTATAAAAATACATTTTATAAAAGACTGGAACATTATAAACGGCTATCGAGCTCAGTTTCAACGAGACAGGGAGTTATTTAGGAAAACAAACGGGGGTGCGGGTGGGGTAGGGTGGGTTGGTCGTAAGCGGTGCAAAACGGTAAGACAACTGCTTGAGAAGAGAGTCCCTCGAAGTATGGGTGTACTTCACACACTACGTACGCACACATACACATGCGCGCGATCAGTGATCCCTTGGTCAGCTACTGGTGCGTGTCACACAGCACCCCCAGGGAGAGGTAATGCCCTTAGTTGAGACCGACCTCAGCCAATAGGTCTGTATAAACTGGATATGTTATAAACACTGACACCGTATTGTTATAACTGTAGAAGCTTGAAATGATAATAGCTACCAGTTGCTGTCAGATCTGTTATGCTATATGAGAAAACTTTCTGCCCGACTGCACTGTGTAATGTAGTGGAGCAGGTTCACTCCGTGAGTTTTTTTCTCTCCTCTCCCTCTCTCTCTCTTCCCAACAAAGGCAAGTTTTCGTCTTCTACATGGTTTTATTTGGAGCCGCCACCGCTGCTGCTGCCCAACGCCTGGGGGCGCTCTGCGAGCCTGCCCGTTCCCTCCCTGCTCGCTCGTGCTCTGCCTACATGGTTCGTCTCCCCATTGCACTCTGCCCTTCATCTCCTCTTTGCCCGGTCGTTACCCCACTTTTATCGGGTAGGACGCGAGTAGGACGCGAACCGCAACGGGGGCACTGTCCGGGCAAGCAGCAGCAAGCCGGCGTACATGCCGTGAACGCCAAAATTTGTGTTTCTTACACACACAAGACTTAAGATTAAAAATACAAAGAATATATGTACACGAACATGAGAATATGCGATAAATAGAGTGCGCTCTGCTCTTCCTGTTAGTGTTAAGGAAAGTTAAGTAGAGTGAGAGGGAAATAAAGATAATTACGTTAAAAGGCAGTTAAACTAGCTAATGTGAATAGAAAAAGATAAGAAATATGCCTACAAACTAACCTAATCTATTAAGATGTTTGATGAGTTGAAAGAGTAATTCGAGTAGAATTCGAATATGTTAGTTGTTAGTATCTGCAACTATCCTAGAAGGATATAGAAACGTTTAAAGAGAGTGAGTCTAGCACAGCACGCAGTAAAAGGACACAGTGCCTCACAGCCACGGTTCGCTGGGCACCACTCGACCTGGGCACCCCCCTCCCCCGGTGACGCTGTGGCTGTGAGCGTGGTGGCCAAAACCGTCTCCGTGATGGCTGCCACCCATCACAGTAATAATCCACTATAGTGGGGTATCGGTGACAAACACGTGAACCTGAGTTTACGATGCTCACAGTCTACAAGACAATAACCCCAGCTGCCTTGACCTCAGCTGCTGTTTTCATTGGAAAGGTGGAAAAGAAAGGCAGAGGAAATCGAGTTCGTTGGTAAAACTTTCGTGATATTTCCTTACACGTGTCCAATATTCCAAAACTAAGCTTTCAAGCCTTTTGCTGATCAGTTCGTCATGATTTACGTAGTTCTTCTCATCTGTTTTGGTGAGTACGTTTTACTTGTTTCCTTTACTTAAAGATGGCGAATTATATGTCGAATGGTCCGCCCTTAGTACAGTCTTATTTTACATCCAGTCTTTTCCACCAATAAGAAAATTGTATGATAAAAAAACTTGAGGCCGTTCGACAGAAGGGAGTGAAGGTGAGGAACGACAGTGCGAAATTAATCGAAAATAACTCTCTCTATATATATACACGCACGAAGACACAAACTCGGCCATGTTTTTCATGTACACACATTCACAAAAAATCCCTTGATGTCTTAGGTAAGTGTACAGTCTGATTTAGTCTTGCTTCTTGTCAGAATAACAAAAGGTTGATGCACGTACGGGGTTATGCTGTGTCTGGGTGTCGTGAATGGCTACGGGGTAGCTTGTACGCATGCGTCCGTGCGTGCCTGCTCTAAAGATAGCGTTTAGTGTGTCTCACCATACGGACAGCAGATAATGCGATAGTACGTTATGCCAATCTGTACTCTTTGCAAAATGCCAAACAGCACACATTTGAGGAGTCATCAACAACAACGAATAAATTAACCTGCAGGTGTACATGCTAGGATTTCATTGTCACCACGACGTCTATTAAATGCACCACAATCAGGAATCAATCGGTTTCAGTATTCAGAATACTGATAAACAAACCAAACAAATGTCAAAAATGCACGTTAAGACATCTCAGTGCCAAAACAAAGGTCAAGATAACCTACGTTTAATTAATGGCTGCTGGAATCATTAATAATGAGTGTGAACTCCCGCAGCCTGAATGCTAAAACCAATCACATTGCTTGCTTTACTTGCAGCTGTGACTGGCTGTCTCTCAGACTATGCAGGTTCCTCATCCGACACCTGTGAGCTGGACTGCCTAAACAATTTCGACCTGTACATTTCAGGCATCTCTGACCAATCAGAGGCGTGCGGGTATGTTAATCTGACAGGCTGTGTACACAAAAAGGCTAAATAATGATAATTGTTTGGGGGTTCGTTCGGATTACAGCAAATTAGGTCGTAAGTTAACATTTAAAATAAAATATTTGCAAACGTTCAGGAAGTATTATTGTTGCTTCAGAGAAGTCTGACAACACAGCAACTGCAAAATAAAACTACGGACAAACGTAAACACCAGCGTAGGTCAACTTGTGTCCACCTGACTTTTAAGACAGGATTGAGGAGCAGAATTATTTTATCGAGTCCCACAAATGTAGACTTCTCATAGTAACATACTGCAACAGACATATTTCCTTCTTTTTTATAAGCCTTTCCTTTTGCTGGTCTAGAAGTGTGTCTTCATACATCCAGTGCCTCCAGACCTCTTGCTCCATCAACGACATGACATCATACATCCCGCCTTTGCAGCAGCTGCTGGCTTCGCGTGGGTTTACATGTGGTGAGTCAGAAATTCTTTCACATTCGGCGCTTTGCATGATCGTGCAGTGTCTTCATAAAAAGTAAATCTTAAATGTCTTCAAATAATTTAATTCTTGATTTGTTGGAATTGTTGTAAGATACCTAGCTGGTAGTCTTGACTCCGAGGTTTTTACTCTATCTGCTTTTACCTAATGCGCTGTCTTCATGATAAATACTTAGAAGTGCACACTAGTAACCGATACAAAGCCTGCCTGTAACAGAGAAATGTGCTCGTCTGATTAGTATATCCATGAGTAGTTGTGAATAGATGTATATTAGCTGTGAATAGATGTGTATTAGTTGTGAATAGATGTGTATTAGTTGTGAATAGATGTGTATTAGTTGTGAATAGATGTGTATTAGTTGTGAATAGATGTGTATTAGTTGTGAATAGATGTGTATTAGTACACAGCTGCATTCTTGTCCAGATTTGTCCAGCATGATCTCAGACGTTGAGACTGTCGTGTCTAACGAATGCATAACGAGTTGTCTGAGTTCCTATCAGTCGCAACTCGCCGCCTCAAGCGACCAGTCTCAAGCCTGCCAGTAAGAACACTGTGTGTGTGAGAGAGAGAGAGAAACAGGCAAATCTGTGTAGGAACACCGCATGGAAATCTTTTTACTGTTGGCACTCTTTTTTGTCCTTATTATTGCTTAGTTTTGTGCGTGCTTGCATGCGTGCATGCATGCGTGCGTGCGTGTCCGTGTGTGTGTGTGTGGGTGTGGGTGTAGAATAAAAATTTAATCAAACATACCTTTACAACAAATCTTTGCAAAAACTTCTGTACCATGCTGTTTCATGTTATAATTTTTTCCTTATTTTTTTCAAGAAAATTTCACAGTAGCGGCAACCTCACGTCTGTCAGTCAGTTACTACGAGGACAAAGGAGCTCTATGCATTACCTGTCTGATTATGATTGGTGTTGCAGGGCTGCAAAGGACTACCTGGACTGTATTCAGTCAATGTGCGACTTACCTGTGTCATCGTTTGTCACTAACACTGAGCACGGACTGACTGAGAGTGGCTATAGCCTCTGTGGTAAGTCAAAGAGATTGCTTTGGCAACATGTGTAACTGACTTTTTTAAACGGCAGCTACAACAACGACAAGGTTAGCAAAGCAATCGATATTTTCCCACAACATTTCTAACTACAGATAGAAACACCAACTCCTGGAAACAGGGTTAAAGTAAGAGACAAGGACTGTCTGACAAGTGGTAGTACACTGGGAATCATAAAGGACGACACGCAATCACTAGTTTCAGTCATCGTTTTAACTACCTGTTCTGATAAAACAAAGTATTTATAAAACAAAACATAGTGACATTATTTCCTTTCTAATTAATGAGACCAGCAAGCGTCCTAGTTAACCAGACCCGATCTGGCTAACCAGGAGGCAGGCAGGTTGGTTCGTTTAAGAAAGGGACATAAGACCAAGAGAGAGAGGGGTTTGGGGACTGGTGCATCAGGACGTTTCAGCCAAACAAGTGACTACTGCTTGGATTAAAATGAGGAAACAGCAAAGACCCTGGGCCAAGCTAGATACTATAGAACAAAGTTATCTGAGTGTGTGAGAAAGATTGTTTTCGCGTATGATTCTTCATGTGCATATGCGCATAACAGCATGTTTAAAAGTTGGTCCTAAGTATGAGGCATACGGTTTATATAATACTTGTGAGACTTACAGTGTCGCATGCATGTTGAATGTTTGCTTGTGAGACTTATTCTGTCGAATACATGTTGAATGTTGACCTTGTGAGGGTTATTATGTCGCGTGCATGTTGAATGTTTGACAACTCTGATTGGAATGCCATGAACTGATTTACTTTCAGACTTGTCTGCCTCCGGTATCGACACCAGCTCTGCGTCCAGTTTCAGTTCAGGTTCCAGCACTCTTTCCGCGAGACAGCTCACGGCCCCTTGTGCCGTGCTGTTAGCAGCTGTCACGACAACAGGCCTATTTGTCGAACTCACTATGACTGCTGTGTGAACTCTGAACTCCTCTACTCCATACATGTTACTGACTCGTTGTGCTGCTGTTTTTCTACGCGGTTGAATTCCTGCAACGTTCAGTGGAAAACAAAACAGTATACATGTACTTTAGGTGATTTCCTGGTTAATCAAGCTGTGCGGCAACGCAAATTTGAAATTTTATTGAAGCTCATCCGGTTTGAGTTATTTTTATTTGGGTGGAGAGGGTTAAGGGAGAGCCGTAGTTTTTTTTTCGTGTGCAGGAAAATGAATAGATGTGACATACAGAGTTGACGGACACGCATAATACTGCCGGAAATCCCGCTAAGAGACTTGGTTTCTACTGAGAAAAGTAATTCTGTTAAGTTTCCCAAGAATGACAGCCGGAACTTGCATTGACAATGGGTGAAAATGTTTGTTTGTACAAATAAGGAAATGCACGCAACGTGAACCCTTCAGATAACAGACCCACATCAGGGTTATTTCTAATGTGGGGACATGTAGGTATATGTTTCTATATATATTTACACACACATGTTGTAAGTAATTCTTTCCGTAAAGTGTGTATAGCCTCCGTGGTTTTCGCTGCTATATTGTGTGAGTGTGTTTGTTAGTCCACGTTCGCCCACGAGTATTTTTGAGTCTGTGGAATTCACTTCTTTTTCTCTTCCTTCAGCTTTACAGGCATACAGCGTCATTATTGACAGACGTCACTTTTCGTTGTCGTTGTTGTTGTTGTTGTTGTTGTTGATGATGATGATGATGATGATGATGATGATGATGATGATGATGATGAT
>SMGT01014186.1:11764-24690 GCA_004794575.1 Lanistes nyassanus
TTGTATTCTCAAAACCTTTCAATGTACCAAGACCGGTTACAACTGAAAGACAAAGTAAATGTACTTGCCTGCACAAACAAGACCACGAGCTGTGAGTGGAAACTGCACAGCCGACAGGCACAGGACGTCAAATGAAAATGACCCCAACACATGTTTCCCGCGCAATCGGAAATGTTACCGGTCGCGTTCTCACGAGACTTCCGGTCGCGGTCTCGCGAGACTTACAATTTTAATTACACAATACACTATTTCTTATACACAATATTTCCTAGTACAACTCCATGAAAAGTATTTACAACAATCTTTTCAGAGGGGGTTGTACAGGTTAAAGATGAGCTCCATGCAGGCAGGAGCTGCATGTCGTCTGCGAGTGTGAGAACGGCATCTTCAGCCTGAGATGAATTCGTGGAAATTTTCATCCCGGAATGTTGCAGCTGTCGGTGTGGAGTTCTGGAGCAGCTGAGGGTGGGGTGTGGGGAGTCCGCCTACAGTAGCTGATTCAACCCACAAAAACATCGTTAGGGAGCTGCCTTTGATTCAGTCATGGGGGGCAGCGTACGATCGTGGAATCGCTGGTTTGGGCCTCTGCATACTCTCAGGCTGCCGTCCTTGGCCCAATTCTAGACAGGTCTCCATGCAGTTAGCTACAGCGTATGAGCATGAAAAAGCGCAGAATAACTGGAGCCAATCAAAATACAGTATCACGTAAAATATGCTAAGCTCGTAGGGTCACCACTGAAAACCTTGCAGTTTCCTGGAAGATCTTTACTGCCTATACCCCACCCCACACCTATCCCCTACTCCTAGCCCCCACCCTAACCCACCCCTTCCCCTAAATCCCCCTTCTCCCGGAACATCCCCCTCTCCCTCCCTTCCCCCCGCCCCTGGAAAGACCTTCGAAATATAGCTCGCCATTTGATTGGCTCCGCTTGTTACACATCCTAAATAGAGCTCGTCATTTGATTGGTTCCAGTAGTTCTGCGCTTTTACATGGTGGTATAGGTGGCATGGCACAGTGAGCTCAGTCATGGTTGCATGCAAGTGCTGCTGGGTCACTGGTGTGCTGATCGCTTGCTTTTGCCTTCAGGCCAGCCTTAAGTCTCCTGATCACAGCCGATGCCATTCTAATCGCAGACACATTCTGGAGATGTGCCCTTGTGCTGTGTCTGGAATGTTTGGATAATGAACAATTTAGTGATGATTAAAAATGATATATATATATATGCCAGATTTTGCCTGATGATGATAATCATTTAGAAGACATTCAGTCTCTGGGTCAAAAACAATTAGCTTAATCTGGAGGCATTCTCATTTGCTAGTTGCCACAGATGGTATCTGTGGCCAAGCGAGACCAACATGTAAACAGTAGTTTCAGTAAGCCTGGGTTGCTGACAAGATATGAGCTAGGTTTAGTCTTGACCATTATATCGAGAGCAGATTGTAGAATGGTTTACTAACAGATTGTCACTGTCAGCTCTGCCATTTAGCTGTAGACAAGTTATATGACGATGTAATTATTAGTCCTAAATATCTCATGGGTATGACAGTAGATTGCATGTGTGTGTGCATGTGTGATGTGTAGTGCTTTCATTGGTGAGCACTGCCAAACCATTTGGCAAATCATGTGTTTAATGAATCATCCACTGGCAAACCTTTCGATGAATCATTTGGACGTGATGCTTTGTTACTTGGCAGTTCATAGACCCCTGTCCCCTGCTTGGACGATCCTCAGATGAGCCCTTCTAGGAGACTCAAGACCAACACTTCATGATCTGAGCGTCTAAACTATCCTGTTCATCTCCAATGGCCATCTTTTTCTTTTCCGTGAATGTTACATTTCTTGTGTGATGTGCACATGCATTTATATACTTGCATGCATGCGTAAAGTGGTGTAACAAACCGTGTGCGTGGATTTACCACCTCTGATACAAATTTCCCCCCACCCCACTTGCGAAGCATTTATCAACCATTCCTGGGTCTATGCAGTGTATGGTAGCTGTACTGTGAGAATAATTTTATCCATTCCTCCATATGTGATTTGGATTGTCATTAAGCAGCAACCAGTTGTGGAATGACAAGTAGAATAGTTCTTGAGAGTTCTTGCTTGTAGCAACATTGCTTTTGCATGTAATTAACCCTTAAGCTGCTGGATATGGACCCACCCCACCCCACCCCCGCCTTAAAAAAATGCTCAAAAAGGATCCATGTACTGCACTTGACAAGGACAGCCACGATCATGGCCCATCATGCTATAATGGTTAAAGGGAGACTACAATTAACATTGCATGGCACATGCACTCAGACCTCTTTACGTCCTTTGTGGTCCCATACAATCAGGTAAAAGTCACTGCATCAGAGTTTGCACTGCTGACCACTGCTGGACATCAGAAAAAAACCCTGACCCAGAATGTTGCTCTGTGCTGTTCATGAAAGATCAATGCACAGGATATACTGTATGGGTTCCTTCATGTGTATCAAGTACATATATATATAGTCAAGCTCACTTGCAGGCAAATGTGCATGCACACTCATGCATATACACAAGAAGTGTTATTTTGTATTGTGTTTAATAAATGAGCTCAAAAATATATCACAAATCAGAGACTAGGTAGTGACATGCAAAACTCAATGTCAGTCGTTTTCCTGTTTTATAGACTAGTACATTTTACTTCAAAACATATTCTGGATATAATTGTAAAAGTATTATAACAAAAATAGCAATTGTTTTCCCCAGAATGTCTCAAGCATGTGCGATGTGATGTAAAGCCACAAAGTGGAGAAATAGGGAGTCAACAAAGATCAAAATCTTTAGTGGGCTTAGATGCTACTCTCTATTGCAGAAAGGAACAAAAGGTCACTAACTAGAGCGAGTACAAACAGCAGCTACTAAGTTTTCTAAGGGTCTATTCATATTTTATTTAATGTCACAAAGGAGGGCCACCCCCCGAAGGATCCAATGATCTGGATGTTGTACAGTTTTCAAAGTAACTGTGGCAACAAATGTCAGATCTGTGCGCCGAGGTTTCTTGTAGATAGGGCAAACATACAGCTTTGACTCTGAGGCGGCAACATCTTTAGCGAAAATGTGGATGACGGGCATGATCTCAGACAGAACTTTATTTTTGGACTCAATCAGCTTGTTGTTGCGTCGATCCCAGCCTGCACCTTCAAGATAAAGCCCATAGACATACACGCCTTCAGCTGGAGCAGAATGGATATCATCCTTCATGTGCTTAGTCACCTCATTTTGAAGGATCACGTTGTCCAGGGCCCATCCCTTATGAGCTCGAGTCACCTCCTGTGAATAACACAAAAAGAAATTTTTTTGTTATATGGCAGATAATGGTAGAGCAAGAGATAGAAGCCATGCACGCAGACTTACAGACACACAGACATACAGATGTGAACACACAGAAGCAGTACGCAGGGGCCTGGTTAGCTCAGCTGGTAGAGCTGACGACTAGCTGATGTAAGTTTGCTGGTTCGTATCCAGGTGTGGCAAAGGATTATTTCCTGGAATTGCACATTGTCCAAACTCCATTCGGCCTTCTCCCTGCACATTAAACTGCCTGTCCGCACTGACCATCTTACTGCAGCTATCAGTCTGGTGGTTCTTTCAGTGCTTAGTTTAATAATAGGACCCCATCCCCCAATAACCACTCCCAGGGATAGAGAGGTCAAGAGGTTAGGAGTTGAGAGAACATTAGCCAAGTAGCAGGGAGAAAGGGTGGAGCAGCTCTACCTGTGAGTCGCGGTTAGGGAGAGAGAAAGCTGTTTATTGATGCTGTATGGGAGTCTTTGCCTGGCCAGCACAGCGTTAAAAGAGAATCTGAACCCACACACTGGTTTCGTGTTGTGGACACCACGAGGAGAGAGGAGTGTTAAACATCATCGTCTTTGTTACAGTTATGGTGTCACAGAACATCGATACAACAATGAAAATTCTTTTCACTATAGAATGTAGCTAATGTTTGCAGTGGCTGTATCAGAATTTCTTGAACTCCTAGTAGCTGAAATGACTTGAAAAATAGTCTGATCTAATGGCATATGAGTATACACGCACAAACCAACACAGTCAAGAAAATATTGTACATTTCACACGGACGAAATATTTAGTTTCCCCCCCCCCCTGTTTCAGTTAACATAGACCAAAAAAGAAGGGGGGCATACTTAGGTAGGATTTAAAATTTATATTTTAATTTTTTTTTTTACTAAGGTCTTGATTTGTTTGATGGTCAGTTTTCCTTCTAGCTGAATGGCTTCTGTACTCTGTACAGTGTGCTCCTTCCCCTGTTGTTTGCACTCATAGCGTACAAATGGACAACCAGGGGGACAGAGGTTTTAAAGTTTTTCCCAAGGATAGCCACTGGGGAGGTCATCATCTGCTATGGTGACCTAAAGAATAATTGTGCGCATGTTTGTGCATTAATGCACAATTGATAGGGTTGGTGGCAAAATGTAAGGTAGGTTGGGTGACTGTAAACAATTTGTTTTTGGAGGGGGGATAGGGGCAGATCTACAAGCCAAAGCCTGGCCAGGTCTATGTGCATAGCACGACACCCAATACCCCATGTCTGTTAGCATCACACACCCCTGGGGTGAGCTCTTTAGCAAGAGAAACACCAGGATGCAGTAACATGGCACGCACGGTGTGCTATACTACTCAGGAGTGCTGATGGAAACACGGGCAAGGAGGTGGGGGGGGGAGAGAGACGGTGTGTCGAGGTGCGCGACGAGAGATGGAGATGGTCGATCACCCACTTCCACACCAAACAGGGAAAGATTGGAATGAGCCCATCGCCTAGGCTGCTGATTCCAGATCTGGGGATGCATAGACCGGAGGCTGCTAACAGAACCGGGTGGCTGCTAACAGAACCGGGTGGCCGCTAGGTCAAGCAGCAGCCAGAACCAGGCCATCCACACTTGGTGCAGAATCCAGTGACACAGGGTCCAAACTGTCTGCAGCAGTGCGTGTGGGTGACTCAGGAGGTCCGGCAATACAAAAGCCTAGTGGGCTTTGTGTATCAGTGAGGAAGAAGCTGTGGACATAAGCTCAGTGACACAGCTCTTCCAAATGAGTAGTCTAACTAGCGTACTAACGCGTCTGTGGTTACATGCTAGGGATCACTAAATGGGGAATTTAGCACTTTGAGTCAGGGTATAGTATGATGACATTGAATAAGCAGTACATATATTAAGCCAATCACCATCAGGCCTTCTTTGAAGACAAAATATGCATGTACTACAGTTGTCTCCCTGCAGTTGTCTCTTAGCCATCTAAATTGCATGTGATAAAAACAGTAAGCCATTTAGATATTTCTGGCACACCCTGAAGGAGTTTCTGCAAATCTCTATAGAAAAACAACATTTCACAACCTGACGCATGGCTGTAAGGAATCCTTGTGGGTTGAAGAAACCTGTCATCCAGAATGTGTTAGGACGGCCCTGGAAGCACCAAGTACTGAACTGTGAGTTGCGATCTAGCAGCTCTGTAAACCAGAATCCTATGCTGCTTGATTCCCAGGAGATCTGGATACAGAATAAGAAATCCAATCTAAAGTACAGTACAAAAATTTGGGGACAATAGTATGTACTTCTCCATGAACTAAAGCAGCGTGAAAAAAATATTATGATTGAAACTATAGGTAAATGTGAGTTTAATATTTGTTGTTGTTTGGCACAGCGGAAATAATCCGGTTCACATTCATGGTGTTATAATGGTTTTCCATTACTGCTACTCTTTGTTATTGGGTTCTATTGTACAGTGCTGGTATGCTATGGGAAAAATAAATGTACAGTCGATTCCGGTTAATCGGACCACATCAGGACGCGATGATTTTGGTCCTAATAACCGGCTGGTCCGATTACACAAACATGCTCATGTTACAATTAAGACGGGACGTGCTATATGTAAAATACAGTGTACTGTATTAAAATGTCATTATGACCTTTATTGTGTCGCACACACGTATGGAGAACATAAAAACAAGAACTAGAGTCGAATTTTGGGGCATCATCGTCACTTTCCTGGTCTTCCGATGCTGTCGTGTGTTTCGCTGCCATTCGAGCAACAATTGCAGCGTCGTAATCTTCATTGTCATTGTAGCATTGAAGCTCGTTGTCGATGGATACAAATTCTTCGTAATTTTCTTATTCGCTGTCACGTTCTTTGGTCCGTTTCAGTGGAATTTTGGTCCAAATAAGCGAATAATATTAGGCTTATGTACATAGGATTTGTTTCGGTTCTTTAAGATTCAGTCCGATTAAGCGGCTGGTCTGATTATCCGGTGGTCCAATTAACCAGATTCCACTGTACTTTGTGCGAGGTGTGGTCTGTAGGTGGCAATATTTCTTTGTTTCTTCTGCATAGTTTTTGCTTGCCAGTTGATAGACTGTGAATGGAATTCAAAAATGGGCTACTGAGATTTATGGAGCTTCTCAATCCCTGGTCATGAAATGCAGTGCAACCTTTGCTGTTACATTTCAATGTTGTGCAACAATTTTAGAGGTCACTTTCTACGGTAAGTTCTACAAAAGGAGTTGACATGAATGGTGTCCAACATGAACAATAGGTTATGTAGTCTCATGACAGATGATGTATTTTCTAAATATTTTCGTTGTGATGGAAATTTTGCCCTCACCCTAGACCAGAAGCCAGGGGTGCGAGCAGATGTTCCTAAACCTGTTAGCAACAACAGTTTTACGCTTACCTTGAACCAGAAGCCAGGGATGCGAGCATCAAAGATGCTGTCCAAGGCCTCCCTAAGATTCTCACTCATGATGATGGTGCCATCGATGGCCAGTTTCAAGTCCTTGAGAGTGGAACCGACAGTTTTAATGACCCTGTTCATGCGGTCGATTTCTTGGCGCAGGAAGATGTTCATGGGCTGCAAGATGCCCATTCTCTGCAGGCAGGCCACAACTTCATGAGGCACATAGGCAGGTGGCAGCTTTTCCTGCATGTCTGAGCACATGCTGTACACCACGGACTCACGTGTCTCACCCCCACCCCCACCGGAATCCTTGGGCTGAATGCTGAGGATCGTGTTCAGCACAGTCTGAGCTGTCTTACTCTGGTACCTGGTACATACAGACAACATAATCCATCAACTCTGTGTGCCTGATAAAATAGGCAAATTATCAGGTCTACCATATGCAGATGAATTAATCAGCCTTGTGTTGCTCACAAAAAAAGTTTTAAAATTTACATTTACTGCTCAGGCAAGTCAAAAAAGATGGGTATTTTTTACTGCTTTTGTAAATTCTCAAGGAAATAACAACAAATTTAATAGACTTCAACATAGCAAAAGCTACTTTCAACAGAAATATGGTGCTTGATTAGACGCTTTCACACTGATAATTCAAATACAGCCTACGTGATGTCAGCATTGGAGTGTAATCCAAAAACTTCTGGAGTATCAGAAGTAGGCAGTGAATTGATATAGTCATGAAAGTCCTGGCAGGATTTACCAGGCGGTATGATATAACCCTTGTAGAACTGGAAGGAGGGAGCAAACATGCTCTCTCCAAACCACACCCGGCAAAAAGTATTTAGCAGCCGTTTGTCAAAGTCATCTGTGACACGACCTCCATACTGGATCTCCCCAAACATATAGCGTACGCAGACCCAGTTAACTCCCTGAAATACAAAACACATAATGTACACAGACCCTAAAAAACCCAAATATACACAGACCCAGATAAATCCCTGAAATACAAAACAGAAATACATTATCTGATTTTGCTAGATTAAGAATGGGGACGTTAGACCTTGGCACCATACCATGCACTGAAAGATTCCTTTCATTTTCAAAGGGGACTATGCATATCCAAAAATTCTAGGGGTTAATGGGAGAGAAAATGACTGTGCAACATGCAAGAAAGAGACTGGTATAAATGGTGTGCAAAAAAGATCCACAGAATTAGTGGTGCAATTGTTTATGGCTGATATGGCTGATGAATATGATTACAGGCCATCTGTTGCTCCTAGTTGGTAATAAGGTCTGTTTCAGGAATTCTCAACTGCCATGGAGGATCTTAGAAACACAGTGTTAAAAGTTAGGACTTCCACAAAGCCCTGTTAGTACCACTACAAACCTCTGTTAATATTACCACAAAGCTCCCTTAGTAACGCCAGCAACGTTGTTAGCACTGCCACAAACTCCTGTTAGTAAATGTAGTATCACTCTGTTCACTTGTCTTCAGTCTGGAAGGAGACTTTTAAAGAAGTTTATTCATGTCTATTCTTGCATGTATTTGTTAGCAGCTTAAGGAACATTTTTTGTTAACAGTAAACAGTCCCTCTGACCTTCTTGATGTCCATGTCATCAAGGTGGTTTTGCACAAACTGCACACTGGCATTGTAGTCAGATGTGTTGAACTCATATGGGATGTTCCAGCCCAGAGGACCAAACTTGCGCCGTTCTTGTACCACAGTGTGAAGGAAGCCCACACCATACAACATGGGCCGCCACTGTGGCAAGTTGGTGTAGTCTAGAAAGTCCTGGGTGATACCTGCATATGTTCTCTTCAGCCCTGCCTTCACACCTTGGGGCGGCTCGTTGGTGAACTTGATGGAAATCTGAGTCAGGAAAGTGCATGTATGCAGCTTATCACAAACACATCTACTTTTAGCTCAGGTTATAGGTCTTCATTTGCATCTCCCCAAACACAGGTTGTGCAGCCACAAAAATTGCCTGTGCTCCATGTGACTAGTGTAAGTGCCTAAGTGGTCACTTGTAGATTGGCAGTATTATAGATTGTTGGCGGTCACTTATGTCAACAGCTAGTTCCCATATGGGGAAAAAATTAGTCCTATGTCCCCTAGGTAATCTAATGTGTAGATGTACTACTGGTAACCTCCAACAGAAAAATCTTCACCTTTTACAAAAGTTCAAAGGATTTTTGGCAGTTCCTGGGCAGTAACTGAGAAAGATAGCCTGAAGCACATACCTGTAGAAAATTGATAGAAAACTTTACGGTTTCTTCAGTTGTCACCCACAGTCTAAAAGATTGCTCAATGTGTTCAGTCTCCAATAAAGTGTCCATTGCTTCACATATATAGTCCAGAGACAAATGGCAGTTCTGCAGCAAAAGCCATCCTCCCTGTGCAAAGCAGCCAGCCATGAACCTCCGGGCATGCACTTCCTGTCCCTGACCCATGGAGACAGCTCTGCAATCTGGATTCACAGACAAATTGGGGTTATCTCTGATTGTGTACACTGCCTTCTTTCTGTTTTTATAAAAAAAATTATATGAATATATTATTATGTTAAAAGCAAGGAGATAAACATACTATGAAAATGTGCTTGCTTAAAGCAAAGACAACATCGTCGATATTTCAAGAGCCATTTAAAATGGTTGCTAGCTTTGTCTTTCATGATCTCAAGACCTTATAATCTGATGAGGCTAGCTTTCCTCTCAAAGATAGCTGTCCAGTCTTTGCTGAAAAATCCATGTAGGATCAGAGTGTGTATATATATATATATGTCTGAGTGTTATATATAGGTGACACGAAAATCCCAGAGAAACTGACCAAGATTAAACTTCTTGGCCAGATTTTCAATGCTGGTTGTTGGATCTGAGCCCATGGACAGCAAACAGACCAAAGGAGTTTTTGGACTGCTCTCCTTCCACATTTTCTCCAAGTCCAGGATTACTCCCTCAGAGTAGGCAACACCCAGTGTGTCAGCAATATACTTTTTGGCTTGGGGCAAGGTACGATCTGGGCACCAACATCGAACTAGGAGGAGACGTCGGAACACGTCCAAGATGTTATCATAACCATCTGGGATAACCTCCTCTTCAGGAGCATCCTTGTCAAACCACTGCCTCCAACTTTTTTCATTGTCTGCAACCTGTCCAAATAATCATTTGATTTTGAACTCATTTTATGCTAGCCTTGTTTGAGAAGGACTTTCCTGTGCAACTGGTGTTTTTGGGGGCATGTTTAAAAAATTGTAAAAAAAGAACCATGTAGCCTAAAAGGGTAAAAACAAACTGATTTTTAAAGATAAAACATACTTAAATAAACGGTACTTACATTGGCCATTGCTGTCTTGTAAAAGTTAGGTAAAATCTAGCAGCTAAAGGGTAAGTGAAAATCTGTGCGCGCCAAACTTCGCTCTGCCATCTTTGCTATGTCGCATGACTAGCCAGAGGGCATATGGGTTCACCTTTGTTCATGCGAAAACCATGATTCATGGTCAAAGGGAAACAACCCTTTATGTATGACTGACTTAGCTACTGATTACACACGTTTGTCTCCCTTAGAACACTTTTGGTAAGGAGCGTTTGAATTTTGAAGGTGGGGGTTCGCTAAAAGACGTCCCAGGAGACACAAGGACAATAGGGAAGGGGCAGATAGAATAAGCCCCAGGCAGTGTAAGGGTTAAAACTAATGAAAGTAAATAGAATTAACAGCTTGAAGATAGTGTTTTGAATTTACAGAAAATCATTATTTCCATTTTATACATGCACAATACATAGGTATTTTGACTACATTTTGACTGCATGAAATGAGACTGAGATGGATACTTTGGGCAAAAACAAAGAAATATTAAATTCCCCAAGCAAATAATGAAACTGACTTACAGCAATGAAAACTAATGACTTCTGATTTTGTCTATCAAACCAATATCGCCACAATGCTGTAACAACAATAGGCTGCCTTTTCGAGAGAGATGGCAAGCTACTTGCTGGTCGGATCATTCAAGAAGATTCAAGATTCAAAATATTTTATTATCCTGACAGAAATTCAGAAGCACACCTGATCTAGGGTACCAGAGAATGGATGCAAAGTGTAACATGAGCAAACCTGATCTACGATGCCAGAGAATGGATGCAGAGTGCTGAGTTCCACAAGGTTGAGCCAAGTCACATCTGCAATCCATTTGGCAGGTTTAGGAGCCACTGAATTCAGGTCCAGGGCTGCCCCTCCTGTACAGAACAGGTATTAAAGTGAACAGGTCTGCACAAACAAGAAAATTATGTTTGCAAATCTATCAAAGCTGGAAAGTAATCATAAGAAAGGATGTAAAATGGGAGATATTCATAGGTGTGGATACTTTCCCATATTATAGATCACACCAGGGTTCCCAATTTACACACATGTGCTTTATGTATGGAAATGCTAAAATCACGCACAAAGTTTGGAACATGTGCGTACCGTGATCAACACTCCCAAAAATTGAAAAAAAAAACCCTCTAAAATTTAGACTTGGGGGTGACTGTCACCCTTAAATTGAAGACCTATGGGGAGCCCTGCACACAGTGTGTCATGTTTGCACCAAACGACCATCTCGGTGAACAGCAAAATACAGGACCGAATGCAGAATAAAGGTTTTGTGCTTTCCCATGTGGCCACAAAAGTAACCCAAAATTCTGCATTACTGAAACATTGCCATTATAACCTTAATTTCGTAAGTAAATCATGTTAAATCAAAAGTTTATAACTGAAGGCCTATCTGTTGCTTAATGTTAACTCTTTGGCGACACCGCAGGCGGATTTCAACCGACGGCCGACTGACCGTAGAGGCTGCGCAGGTTTAAACCATCCGACAGATTCAAAAACTTGCAGCGACGCATTTAACTGTATAAGGGAAGTAAACTTTGTATCGTTGTAAAGCTCTATCATCGGTTGTTTCCCGTGCACTGTCTAAATGAGTTTTGGAAACAGTTTCGGCTTGCCAGACGAGGTTTAGTGTAGCAGCTGGCCAGTTTACTTCCGTCGTTCACACTGGATACACGTGTTTCGTTTCTTGTGTGTGCAAAGAGTGACTGTATTCGGCACCAAATAGTAAGTAGTATTTAATATTTTTAACTAAAAGTATTGTTTCCATTGTGATGCCGAAGAATAGATCTTTCTAAATATGTAAAATATATTGCTCTGAGTTTGGCAGTTTTTTAAGCGGTATCTTTTTTAAAACGTGTAAATCTGTCCGGCCTTTGTGTGGCCTCTGGGGTATCTTAGCCTGCGGGTCCCTGTGGGGTCAAAGAGTTAAAGATGAATGTAATTTTGTGTTTGGCTTCACCTCATGCATGTTAATGTCAAGAATGTCTGTAATTTATGACTATTTTTCAGAACCTTACACATGTGCCTTAATTCAGGAAAGCAGAGGGAAATGAACTTCCTCATTCTGTAGCATCCACATTGAAAACACACAATGCACATGCAAAATTTAACGGGTGTTGTTAAATTCGGACAAAATATAGTAAAACCTCCCTTATAAGACCTACCCATAAACGACTTCCTCCAGCATACGACCTAAAAATTTCTGACGGAGACTGTTGTGGTATTGCTCTGTCGTATGTCTAGGGGTATTGCTTTTAGTTCAATACAAATAGTCCTCCCTTATAAGACTCCTCCATTATAATACCTGATTTTGGCTGTTTTTTCAAAGTTGTTTTACTGTACAGATTAGTGACTAATAAACAGCAAACGAGGACCGAGGGCTTAATTTATCAATACAACAAGAAGTACTTGAAATGTTCAAAGTGACCGTATGCATGGTCCCTTTCTTTCGACCCTCTCTTTGGTACGTGTTTGGGTACAGTAAGCTCCCTTGGTCGCATGTGTCTGCATACGGTCACTTTGAGCATTTCAAGTATAGATTTGTGAATTTGTGGTGACAAAATTTTGAAGAGTTCAAAGACAAGGTTTCGATCTAGTATGAATCTGATACTCACCTATCTGCACTGTAAATGTACATTTACAACCAATATACATCTGTAACCCCCTCAGGGTTACCAGAATTATTTCCCCTTGCGGTCTATCCAGCTTGGGGAGATACTACCTTGGTAGGGAAAATGTAGTCCCGCAGACAAATAAACTTTTGTCTGGGGACAAGCCTTTGGGTATATTTAAAGAAAGACCCTTTTAGTTGTACTAGGGGAAAATGTGTATTATTGTAGTTTGGCCAAAGTGG
>SMGT01014186.1:24700-49779 GCA_004794575.1 Lanistes nyassanus
ACATCAAATTGCACCCAGTCACTAATAAACCAAAGCTACTGTACTGCAACCTGTGACATATGGTGTCCACACCTTTAATTAGAGTGTTGAACTCCTCTGCCCTTATTTTTTGGCCTTGCATGTCAATCTTCAGTGCCAGCAGCAAGGTGAATGTCAGCTTGTCTGCCTCATACAGCCCACGCACTGAGTACTTGAACACCTCGTATGTCATGTAATCAATAATATTCTGGATGCGCTTCTGTGTGATGGGTGACTTTTGAGACCTTTAAAATGGCACATCACAGCAGAGTTTCATAAATTAGAAAAGAAGTGCAAAGATCAGTAGAAGATAAAATCAGATATTGATGTCTCCTAAATGAAGCAACTTTGTCACGGTATTTTGTTGTAACACCCCTGACCATAACTGTATAATGGGTGTAACTATTGTTTAAAGCAGGTGACCTTTTCCCCCAGCATCCCTAGTAAAACCCCCTGACCATGAAAAATAAAGTATCCACTCCCAAACTACACATTTAATTTTGGTAGAAAAACATTTTAGTTTAAATTTCTGCCCAAATTACTACTGGACCAGTTTCAAAAAGTGCAGCAAATGTTATTTTCCATGATTCCCAGAAGTCATCGGCCATGTGCTCATGTGCTAAGTAACCACATAAACCTAGATATCTAGGAAAAGGACAGATGCAGGAAGATCTAAACCAAGTAGCAAAATGGCTAAAATACAATTACTTCAAATTATCTGCCTCCAAAACCAAAGCAAAATTGAACAATCGTGCATGCAAATGGCGACACGGTGTTGCGGTGGGAGACTACCTTGCCATAGACTGGTCAAACAGTTCCAGAAACTGGCGTAGGGAAGTCTGGTACATGTAGTTGACAAGGCTCATCTCCACAATCAGAAAGTACAGGATGCTGCCTCGAGTGGCCACAGGGCGGTACTCCTCACGTGTGGTGCTGATTTTGATGGCTGTCTCGGCAGCGCTCTCAAGCTGTTTGCTGACATCCTGAGCCGTCTTTTTGGTGACAGCCAGGACATTAATCAAGTCCTCATCATCCACAAGAGACCCCTGTCCAATCATTTCCAAACGACTTGCAAAACCAGATTTCTCACACTGCAGGTAAGTCATAGCCACATTTAATAACAGTGAATGGAAACCATTCAGGAAGTTTTTGATCTAAATCTCTTTTAGGAAACTGGAACACAGATTTACTGTAAAAATCCTGATGGTATTTGAAAAAGATTGGAAAATCTCAATAAATATTAGACTTAAGATTTCCTGAACTTGCTTCAGCAATTTCATTTGCTTTTTGGTTTCTGTAAATAACCTTGCTAATGGCTAGTCACAGACAGTGATACAGACTTTATGGGCCTAGAATGCCTTGTGAAATAGGTTTTAACACGAGTACATGTATTATCTAGCCTGCACCTAACACTGACCACAGTGGCATTCAGATCTGATATGCTGAACAAAATCTGAGCTAAGTTAAGAAAGTCTTTCGGAAAATCTGTCTTCTCTTTTACTGGTCATTTATCTGAAGACTGCTATAATTTCAACATTAGTTTACAATTTGGAAATGAAATCAACTTACATAACAATCTTTAGAATCGTCTATGTGTGTATGTGTCCACGTCCCACTTCGACACTCCCCCCCCCCCATCCCGCAACCCGATAAAAAACAAAGGAAGAAAAAGGGCCACTACAGTATTTTCTTTAAAATGTTTGAACTGCAAAGAGAAAAGAAACAAGTGACTGTGGCTTGGGGTATAAAGGTACAACAAAGAGAACTTGGCAAAGCGAGATTTAGACAGGAAGTTGATGTTTCAGGGCATGGCCCCTCCTTCAGGATGAAACAAAAACATGTTAAAAAATTACTTGGCTGACAAGGATGCTGGTCATGCAAGGTCAAAGGACTATAGGAGCATGACCCTGAAACGTCGACTTCCTGTTTAAGTCTTGGCTGGCCAAGTTCTCTTTGTTGTACCTGTCTGAACTGTGTCTGTGTATTTCACTCCAAATGTTCAGCATCTTAACTGCTGCCAAGCCCTATCCTGAAGAAAAACAGCACACCTGAGTTGACGTTAACCTGTGCAGCAGGCTGTCCTCCAACTCTTTCATCTTCTTTTTGTTGGCTGTCACTTCCTCCATCAGCTGCACTCGCTCTGCTTCCATCTCCTTGGTTTTTCAAAAATAACAATAAAGGTCCGTTAATTTTCTGTATTAGGTCTGCATTATTTATTGACAGAAACAGAGCAAAAGATGTACTGAGAGAAAAAACAATGGAAGATGAGTTAATTTTCAGATTGTACAGTGTTTTTTTTTTGGGGGGGGGTTACAATGTTATAGTAGCACTGCTTTTATTTGGTTTCAGCTAGTCCCATTCTGCACCAAAATGTAGCTGGAATGAAGTGAGCAGTAGTTTCTGCCTATGACCCAGTGGCCGTTGAAGAGAACGAAATGGCTGATCCCATTCAACCCATGCAAAAAACAAAAAAAAAAGGAATACATTGTTTTTGTCATATCTGTAATACACTTGCCTTCTACAAGGTCATGATGGGCTGTTCTGCTAGTATTCAGGGAGCTAACTCTGCAATCCAGCCACCAGGTGGGGAAAGTGTGAAAGGTATAGTAATGGGCAGCTTGTTTTGTTGACATCAGTAACTAAAGTTCTTTCAGTACTTAATCGCAGCCTCAAATCTAAGTGAAATGGTAGTACATTATGGAACTGAACTACAGATGCTTTAAAAGCTGAACTTTGATGACTAAATGGAAAGGAGTCATGGTGAAAAAATCTAATAGAGAGGTAAGTCAAGATCTATTCTAGACTGTGACAGTCACAGTAGACCCTTGGTCCTACTATATACTACTAATAGTAATACCAGTTACTGCTTTGGGGCTTGGTTCACAAACTGCCATTATCCACAGTTTTCTAATCTTTGTTTTGAGAGAATTTGAATCCTTGTGCCCTGCTGCATTTGTGTACATCTGTTCGACACTCTTATACAGTACTGCCTATAATGATCACAAATAAATTTCATTGTGCAGTGTAGATCTAGTGAAGCTTTACATTCTTTTCTTATGCCTTCAACGTTTTCACCACCTGGTAGCTGGGTCAAGGCTGTGTCAAGGACATGAACAGCCTGTTACCTCAGTCATGCACATGTCAAAACATCTGTCTGGCTAATGTCTGCATGGCTGTTTGACATCTGGCCTCAGAGGGGGAAGTTTCTCCTTGGGAGTGGAGATAAGCCAGAAATGACAAGCAGTTCTCTTAGCTGCTAGCATCATGAAAGGAAGGGTCATTCAGGATGTTTAGAAGCCGATATTAATTAATCAATATCACCTTGTGGAATGCACGTGGCATGCAGTTATACAGGCCTCATCCAGAAATATTAAGTGCACCTCACACCAGGGTTGAAATGCTACTTTCAGGTTTCCCTATGTAACCCCCGCAGGGTTACCAGATTTATTTCCCCTTGCGGTTTCCCTAGCTTGGGGAGGTGCTGGCTTAGTAAAGAAAAATGTAGTTCCACAGACAGATAAACCCCTGTCTGTGGACCATGTCTCTTTTAATAAAAAGAAACCCCCTAGAATCTCTATAGGAGATGTCTAATTGATAGTATGGTCAAAGAGAGGGGTAGAATTCTGGGAAGTCCAAATAAGATTCCCCGCACGGCCGACTTACGCTATTGCGCTGTAGCGCGTAGGGATTCAGAACAACTGTGCCCGCGGGAACTCTGTTTTTCGGTCTTTCTGCGTGCCACCGTCGGAGGGGGAAGACGTTCAACTGTCCCTGTGTGTCTGGTTGTACCAGGTATGGAGCTATTTGTGGTTGTGTGGTCACTATTGTTAGCGATCGCATTGTATGGTCATTATTATTAGCGACCGCTTCGTGTAACGCACTATGCGGTAGATTAGTGATGACGAAGTTGCGTGGTGCCGTCATATGTTTCCTCCCGGCAATATATGAAATGGGGATTGATGAAGTTGTAATGATTTATATTAAGAAATCTCATTGTTCAAACTTTGTGGAAAATATAATACAGATCAGGGTGGTTTGGGGATGATGTAGATTCTGTTTGGTTATATAGTACACGTGTTGGGGCGCTAGACCGCCGCCATCTTGGCCACCACGTGGTCGCTTATGGGGTCTGTTCCCCCATAGTGTTTGGATATTCTTTTATAGCGTTTGCATCTAGTTGTAAAACTGTCACTTTGATGTTAGCTTTGTGTATTGTGGATTTTGCAACCTGAAACTAATGTTCAGGTCGGTCTCTGTTGCAGGCCACGTTTTCGTCTTTTCGTCTTTTCTTTTTCGTCTTTTCTTTTCGTCTTTCTTTTTTTCCTTTTCGTTTTTTCCTTTACGTTTTCCTTTCCTTTCTTTCTCCGCTATCTTTATGCTTACCCCGGGGGTTTTAGATAGGAGAATAAAGGTTACATATTGTATTTATTGGTTTCTGTATTCTTTTAGTCAGCAAGGACAGAATCTGTGTGTGTGTGAAGCGCTAGCCTCTGCCCGAACCATAAATTCTTTTGTAATTCCAACGGCGCACACTGGTAAATTTGGTCTTTGCCATTTGGGCCACGTGTGTGCCGGTTACACCTATTACATCAGTTGGCCAAAAAAAAAAATCAAACGATTCATTAAAGAAAAAAATTTCCAGGTCTTTGCATAACATTCACACCATCTATGGTCTCTTCCCTTTGACAGCAACATACAGTGTATGCATGGTGCTACAAAACAAGTCAGATTGAGGAGTGTGGGGAAGAGGAGGAGGAAACGAGGGTGCAGGAAGTCCTTGAACTTGGTTGGCACACACACTGTCCAATATTAACAAGAATTCTCCATCTTTCCTTAACTGTGGACAATCTCACTTTGTCATTGACTAACAAGCAAAAAGAATGTAAATAAAACAAGTTGTCATCTCTTGCCGCATGTTCAGATGCTTACCCTTAGACTCCACAAATGCATACTTCCTTAACTAAAATAACAGCAATAACATAATAAAATAAAACAAAGAAAAACCAAACAAACAAATCCAAAAAAAAAAGGAAAAGAAATAGGAAGCTCTGATCCATCTGACAGGAAGAGTGGTGTTCATATGTCTGCAAGTGAGGCAAGCAACGTACATACCGCTTTTTCTGTCAAGATTACTCTTCCCAGCAGCTGGTCTTCCAAGCCTCTAATGGTGACAGTAAAGTCAATGATGGAAGTTCTGGCTGATATCTCTGGGGTGTAGGCTGGGTTGGGCAGTTTGGTGGTGATGTACAGAGTAAAGCCATTCATGACGTCAACTTCCTTGTCTCCTATCATCACCTTGTACGTGGAGCCCATTTTGATGAAGTTCTTGTCCAGAACATTGTCCAAGGCAGGGTCCAGCTCCTCCCCTATGTCCTCAAGGAGCAGTGGGTAGCCCAGAGACAAGCAGTCTTCCAGATGGTTCCGGAAGTACTTGTGGTTTAGGCTGGTGGCCTGCAGAACGACAAACACACAGATGTTGATTTTGAAATCATGCACACACAGATGAATGGACACAACTCCCATTGGTGAGTAAAAATAAAACAACAGGCAATAAAGTGAAAGAATTAAAAGCTTTGCACAGACAGACAAAGAAAAGAACCTCTGTTCCATGGCCAGTTGACATCAGACTCACACAATGAGTCATTGGACAACCTCTGCTATAGCAATAGCAATAAAAGACAACAGAAAAATATGAAAAGCAAAGTTAAACTATTCAGTTATATCTGACACAATTACTGACAAACAAATTTTGGTCACTCATGAAGAAAAGTTGCACTCATGAAGTTCTTAGTCCCTCTCCACAAAAACAAAAATGTTTATGATTCTATGCTTTACTGCATCAACCTTTTTTGTGACCTATCACAGCTTGCTTTATAATTCTGTCCCACTCTTGGGATTTTGTAAATACTGAATTGAAAGTTTTATCTGGTTTACTCCATCTGATGAGGAAGAAATGGTCTTTTATGCATAAAAATTAATAAATATCATAGGAATGACAACTCAGATATTCACTAAAGATATAAATTCTTCTAAAAGAATTATTTTATATTTGTTCTCAGGCAGCTATTGCTTTGTACTAAAGAATCAGAGGAAATTTAAAAAGAGCATTTTAAAAATAACCAAATAGTTGCACACCTTCAGTTTTCGTTTAGCCTCTCGATTCTTGATCCAAATCTTGCCCTGACTCTGAGGATCAATAAGCAGAGGGTAGCGAGAAGCTTGGGTAACAATGATGCCATTTTGTGTGGACAGGTCATCATTTGGGAGTCCCTCCAGATTCCATTCAGCCACCTAGAGTAAAAGTTTGACAGTGCACACAATATTACATTTTTTCCACAAAAAAATCCCTTAAACGATTGTGATATCATGCACACACAACACCCTCTGCATATGTGCAAATAAATGTTAGTGAAATACATAAATAATAATGAGCATGCATGCATTATGATGGGTGTAAACGTGCGCGCACACACACACACACAGGTACACATTACCTTTGTAGGATGGTCTTTAGCATTAAAAGAAATATAAAAATATTGTATTACATGAATGTGGTAGATTCTCTGTTTATATGGCTACATATGTGTAGGTAGTAAAATATTTGCAGAAATTTGTGTCTCTGTCTGAGATATCTAGATGATGCTACAGCATGTCACATCTGCAAGACAGCTCATAAAATGGTAACTGGGCATTGAAAGTAAGAATCTTGACAGTTGCCTTTGCTTATGCATAGCAAATGCTGTGTGTCAGTAATGTGCAATTGTTTATTCAAATGTTTAAATCATGAGTGATAAATTGTTTGAGGCAAAAACTAGTACACAGACCTATATTCACATGAAGACTATTGCAATATCCATCCTGATTTTGAGTTGGCTAATGTACAACCCCCCTGAAAAGATTGTTATAAAATGCTTTCAGGGAGTTGTACTAGGAAATATTGTGTATAAGAAATAGTGTATTAAAATAGTGTAATTAAAATTGTAAGTCTCGCGAGACCGCGACCGGAAGTCTCGTGAGAACGCGACCGGTAACATTTCCGATTGCGCGGGAAACATGTGTTGGGGTCATTTTCATTTGACGTCCTGTGCCTGTCGGCTGTGCAGTTTCCACTCACAGCTCGTGGTCTTGTTTGTGCAGGCAAGTACATTTACTTTGTCTTTCAGTTGTAACCGGTCTTGGTACATCGAAATGTTTTGAGAATACAAGCGGTACTACAATGATTGTAGGGAACTGATTATTGATTCTTTCAATATATGAATACTTCGGTTTTGATTTAAGATCTAACATTCAGCTTTGTGTAACAGTAACTGGCTAGGTCCAGAGTTAGTAAATTGTGACGTCGTACAGTCACGAGAATTTATGTGGAATCTTGCATTTGATTGCAGGGCCACGTTTTCTGGTTCTTTTTCCTTCCTTAGTTTATTCTTCCTCTTTTTTGGGTTCTTCCTTTTTCTTCGTCATTCGGCTCATTTCTTCTCTTTCTGTTACCCATTTTGATTTTACCACGTGCGCGGGGCCTGTGTAGTAGGAGTAGTGTATCGAGTTTATGGTTGAGGAGAGCGTTAGCTAAGGTGATGTGTTGCAATTGCGTTTGTGAGAATTCTTGTTCCTTTTATATTTGATGTCTATGTCTCAATGTTAATAAATGTCATGTTTTGTTGCTATCACGCGTCTGTAGTTGAGTAGGTTGCAATCTGGACGCCTGTGTGAGTGAGTGCCTAAACCGGGATTGAGCCCACGATAAATAAATTCTTTTGTAATTCCAACGGCGCACACTGGTAAATTTGGTCTTTGCCACTTGGGCCACGTGTGTGCCGGTTACACTAATATCATAGAAACATAAATGCATAATGTTTTCTGCAGTTAAGTAACCAGTTATACCTCTGAATGGTGCAACAGGTTTTAGAAATAAGTATGATGATACAGAACGTGAAGCATCTTTTCTTATGACAGTATGCCGAAGAATTACAAGTATGCAGTAGATTTATTCAGAATATTACTGTAAAGTCAAATCATCCTTTCATGTTGAACTGCTAATTAGACACCTTAATGAGAAGTAAACTTTTAAAGCTTTCAGTAAGTTTAAAATGTAGGAATCACATATAGTCTGAACTTAAGTTCCCATTATTTGTAGTTGTCTATACATGTACTTGATATTGCTGTTTTTATTGGCACCTCTTGCATGTTGTTTTTTGCATTACAATTTTAATGATATGGGCTGCAAGGCCTGTAAAAATTAAATGACCATCATCACCATGACGATCTCTCTCTCACACACGCATGCATATGTGCATATTTACACAAACACACGCACACACACATAAGAAGACAGGGGAAAATACAGGGATGGGGTTGAAGTGAAAAAATATCAGTTTGCAGAAAAAGTTTCTATTAGTTTTTCTTATACTGACTACTAGAACTACCCTACTCCCTCCTCAAGTTCATTCCTTTAGAGACAACCTTAAAGTGTGAAAAATACAGGACAGAATCTCTTCAAATACTTACTGTTGTTGGATCCACTAACATGTCAACCACATTAAGTGACTCCGTAAATGGAATTCCCCGTTCCCTCATTTCCTTCATCCATGTCTTGTTTAAAAGTGTCCGAAAATCTTGGTTAAAAGGACCCAGATAGGACAAGAAGCCAGTGCACAGCAGAACATCTCCAATGAGTCTGTTCATGAAATCAAAATATTGAAATATATTGCAATTTGCTGTTTGTGCTTTCCTCGACTGTCTTTTACAAGATAACAAAGATGACAAATATTATGGCATCAACAGAGTGTGCTGAGATAACAAAGAATGACAATAACAATAACTTAGTCTGTTGACATAACGAAAGCAGAAAATCAGAAGAAACAAAAGATACTTTGTTATATACACTGTACCACAGAAAATGTGGCTCAACTGAATCAGCCTCTGACTGGTAAACAGACATGTAGCTGATGGAACTCAGGCTCCATTTAGCATCAACATCAATGGTAACTGCAACTGCATTTTAAAAAAATTTGTAGATTATAATTTATTAACAAGCAACTGTATTTATTCACACCCCCACTGTCTGGCAACTCGAACTGAATCTTCCATTTATTCAGTAACAGTGAAGTGGCTACATACACATGCATTCATTTATGAACAAACAGGTGTCCACACAGCTGCTGAGAAGTAAGAAAGCAAACTTCCTGTTAAATGTCTGCAGACAGAAAAGAAATAAAACTAGAATATTGAAAGAAAAAGAAAGTGAAGTCCAACCCAAGAGCTGCATTGCCATCATCAGATGGTGCCCATAGGACTGAATGATTTTTTCAATAGAAAATATCAAAAATACTTTAAGATCTGTACAAACTGACACAGAAAGATGTTTTAAAATAAGAAAAGGAAGAAGATACCAAAAGAATTATATTTACCTCCCAATCTGAGCCTTCAATTCCCTGCTTGTTTCAGTCCATCTCACTCTCTCTCCAGAAAGGCCATTGATTAGAGTAGAAGCTAAGCTCATTTTTTTCCGACACAATTCAGCATCATCCAATAGTGCCTATAGTTTGTGAAAAAAAATGCATTATGTACTATATTTCTATACACAGGGCTGATTCAGTAAACAAAAAACAAAACACAACAAAATCATATCAAAACAAACATACATGGTTAAAATCCTTTGCATCTATGGGTTTTCCTATGCGAAATACTTTCTTTCGATCCTGTGGTGTTCTTACGATTTCCTAGGCACTTTTCAAAGTTTGCCATAAGTGTTTGTTTTTTTTAAGTAAAAAAAAAATGTATGACTTTGGTCCATTTTCAAATGACATGTATGTAAAGCACACATCAGATGAGCCAACAAATCCCAATGCAAAGAGCTCCACAAGACATTGTAGCAAAGCCTGTAATAAGCATGTCGATGTCAATATGACACCATCACGCTAAATCCACAGCACAGAATGAACAGTACGACACAGACTTTTTCATTCAGCCTATAAGGCAAAGCAACGTTTTGCCCAAATAGTTTACCTATGCCATTGGTTGTTTCGCCCACTCACATAAGTCTATTTGCCCACCTTTTCCCCCATAATTGTCAACTACTTTTGAAGACATGCTGAGGCTTGCTGGCCCCAGAGAGTCATGAGGAGGAGGAGAGAAGAGAGAATAGAGAATAGACAGAGTGAGTGAATGAGTGAAATTTTATTGAGACATAACAGACCATGTGAGAGGTGACCAAGTGCAACAGACTGCTAGCTCTGATGGTCATGGGACCCCCCTACCCCCAATTATACAGCTACAGATGTGTGTAAACAGAATGCAAGGCTGGCAGTCTTTGCTCTGCCTCTACCCCAAAGATACTTTCTTTGATCTTGAACCAGTTGGTGATGGAGGCAGGCAATGCCAGTGGGTACTGGAGTGCCTTAGTGATGACTTTCAGGCGACAGGACAACACCCTGACGATCAATCAGGGAGGCAGGCAATGCCAGTGGGTACTGGAGTGCCATAGTGACGACTTTCAGACGACAGGGCAACACCCTGACCATCAATCAGGCTGATTTGCTCCAAAGATATGCTGCTGATACTTCCTTTGATTTTGAACAAGTTTTTAAGCTGACAGACTTCTTGGTGTACTGTAAAAGATATTTTATACGTGTGTGTGTGTGTGTGTGTCCACGTGCATGTAAGAAAGAACGAGGAAATGGGACGTGTTTACATATTTCTGTCTGTGAGTATGCTATCTATGTTTGCAGGCATCTGCATGTGATTGTGTTAAGGCATGTGTTTGCCCCCCCCACCCCCCGTTCAGTGTGTGTGTGCAAGCAAGCGCACTCGTATGTGCGAGTGATTTTGTTTTTGTTTGCTTGTCTGCTCATCCAGCAACTCATTTGAAGACCTCAAGTGATAACCATGTACAGCTGTTAGAAGTCGTTCCGTGGCAGTCAGGTTATTGTGACCTATGTACCAGATGGTGTAAGAGGTGCAAGACTTGATTACATGTTTCTCTCACTATCAGCCTCTATATCAAAAGCAGAAAGTTTAAATCTCTCTCTAACAAGCAGTCTAGAGGCTGGTTTTATAACCAACTCCCAGCCAAATTATCTCAGCAGAAAAACCAGTTCAAGATCAAAGACAAACTTTGGGGAAGCTTTGGAGTGAATCTGGAGTTGGTGGTGGAGGGTGAGAATGGTGTGAATAACTCAGCTGATTCTCTTCTGCAAACTGGTTGACCAGGATGTGCACACGTTGAAGTGAGCAAACTGACTTAACTGAGTGGGCGAAATGACTGAAGTGAGTGGGTAAAATGACTTTGACATGAGGGCGAAACAACTCATGAGGCAGCCAAACTGGCTGAAGGGAGAAATGGTAACTGGGCAAAATGACTGTTCTCCCAAAGCAACCACCCTGCTAAGCCAGTGTAATATTTGTGTCTTAATACTTCACCACCACTCAATCCAACAGCACCCCATACTTTCTCTCAAGTTTTGCCCAGACTGCATAAAGATTGCCACAGATTATTATCTGGACTCAGGTTTGCCAGCATTGTGAAATGTGTATTCAGTCACAAATATCAAGCAGAGTGAGTTTGGACTGATGGTGTCCTAGGCAATACAATATGGACCTGTGGGTAAACTTTTGCCAGCTTCTTCCTACATCTGAGCACAGGTTGGCTATGTTTATACAAAAGAGCTTTTTTTGCTGTACAGAAGCAGTGAGCACTGGCACATGTATGTATGCCACCCTTGGAGCCAAGATTGATGAAACACAAGGCACACATCCACAACAGTGCTGGAAAATGGTGCCCATTGTTATTTATAATCCAGTCAGTCACACTGTGCTGTTACTGAACGTTTTTACACTCTCCAGACTCAATGATCACAAATAATAATTGTAATGTAAACACAAACTTTCAATCATTTTGGCTGACATCATATAACAATTAAGCAAAAAAAAAAAAGTCATGGCCACAGTAACTTCGATGTCAACTGTAAGCTAACCTGTTTTTCCGCCATGGCTTTATCAAACTCTGCCTGCACGGCTGCGAGTTCTGCCTCTTTTTCATCAAGCTGAGCCTGGGCTTTGTTCAGGTCTGACATGGCAAGATGCAGTCGTCCTTCTTGAACTGCAAGGTTGGCCTACAACAGATCAGTACAAGAGTGTCTTTAATATTTGTGTATTTGTGCATACAGGCATGCTGACAAAACCACATCTGAAATATCACTGCATGTGCATCTGGGCAAATTTTTGGTACACAACAAGTACAGCAAATGGATGTGCAAATGATTCAGGCTGCTTATATAGATATAACAGACATACATAACTGGAAAATGGTGCCTTTTTGTAGACATCTTACAGAGACTCTTTGTGAAAGACACTGAGAGGCAGCTGTCACTACTAACATGCTGACACCTAATCAAAACCAAATTTGAATGCTCCTTATAAAGAAACAGCAGGTTTTATCACATGCAACTTTTTCTACTTTTTTTTTTTTGAACACTATTTTTTCAGAAATAATCTGACACAAGCTATGTATATCTGATGACCTAAAATGAGGATAGGAGTCTTATGAAAATTGTTTTATAATTTTTTTTTAATTTCTCCAATTTAACTGCCCCACCAGATGCCTGGCACTACAGGGAACAGTACTAGGACTGGTTGGCCCGGTGTCAGTATAATGTGACTGGGTGGGACTGAAGCACTGCCACTCACAACTTGTAAGTTGCATGTTTCAACATTTCTTATCACTGAATGTGATCAAGTCTTCACCTTAAGAGGCAGCACCTCCTTGTTGATAACAAAAAAGCCTGCCATGGCCTTGGTCCAGGATAGCAGGCCAGCCACGTTGCCACAGACTTTCTTGGCCTGCTCCAGAATATAATCTTCTGATGCAAAGTACGGCTCCAGTAACTCCACCATCTCATCGTTGATGGTGTCCTTGGGAAAGTCCATCAGGGATGCCAGGAAAGAGCTCTGTGCCATGAGCTGTTCAACAGAGACATTAGATGAGATCTTTTGTCTTATGTGGAACAATGTTGTAATAAATAAGATCAAATAGAAGACCCACTAAAGTATGACTCCGTGTTCCTTTTTATCGATATGGGGATGATCACAAGGTCTACAGTGTTTGAGACCTGTCACTGCCGCTTTTTGTGCTGCCGTTGTTTTGTTGTCAATTGTAGCTGTTGCTGAAGAATAAGCCTCTGAGAAACGAAGATCCATTTGGAAAATTTAAATCTTTCTTTGAATTTTTTTTCTTGAAAGAAACTTGCGAGTAAACTTTGTTCCCAAGGGGTGGGGGATGGGGGCTAGAGGGGTGCAAGGGGAAAGCAATCATTTTTTGATGAAAGCTTTAAATTTTTCTAAGGAAATATACATTTTCTTGAATGCATTTGAGAGATATTTGGCAAGCAATAGATAACCAAGGTGGTCGAAAGCCAAGGGAAATATCTGTTCAAAGACTTGCGAAAGATGCTTGAATGCAGACCTCCTAAACCAAAGCATATTAACCGTTAGGACGTTGATGTTATACTTAGCGAGCTGAGACAGTGGTCACTTTCTCATGACTAGTCATTAAAACAATTTACATGTAAAGTCAGGACTGCTGGGGCTTGCCTTTTGTGCTTCTCAAAGCTGCTGTCAAACTTGGAACATGGAATCTCATTTTATCTCCATCTTTGACATTATGACGCCCACAGGAGTTAAAACATTCTCTTTTCCACTCATTTCTCCTCTCCCCTTCGCTCTCCTGTCTCCCTTTGTGAACACCCCCACACCTCTTTTCCCTGACCCTCTCCCCCATCCCTTTCACTAGTCCCGATGTCACACACCTTTCTATTGGCTGTAGTACTCCTTGCCACTGATTGGCATGCTCTGCTGTTCCTATGCTCTTATTCCCACATTGTCTTCCTGTACAGTGACTTTGCACGATCAACGTCCTTGTCAGCTGATTTTTATTTTTACCATCCTGAAGAAGGGGCCATGCCATGAAACGTTGATTTTTTGTTGTACCTCTAAATTCTCATGTAATTTTCCCTAGACAATCACTGGCGAGGGCTAATTAGAACATGAAATGAGACTTACCTGGAAGGTGAAGTTTGAGATGATTCCAACAGATCGGACAAGGGAATTATATGCCCTCCCATCTATTTGGAACAGTCTCAGTTATTCTGCCTCCCTGGTTATCTCGCAATAACAGGGGGAAAATATAGCAAAATACTGGCAGAATGCAATATAGTGTCTCAATAAAGCTTCAGTTTCCAGGTAAGAATCATTTAATTTCCCAGTTAACCCAAGTGTGATGAGCTGAATGCTAGGAATTCATATCTGCGGTATAAAATCAACCACTCTGTAACAGTAATAATTGTGATGCTTAGTCAACACATAGTATTTAGCAAGGATCCTATACCTTCAGGGAATTTGACCAGGAAGGCTTGAAGAACTCGGGTTTATCTGGATCAATTTTCACAGGCTCTATCTTTTGCCGGAAAAGAATAAGCACACAGTCCATGATACGCATAATGAGGTGTGGGGGCTTGCCCAGCTTCCTGACTGTGGCAATGTCTGCTGACTTGATGGTGTTCAGAGCTGCCTCTGCCTCCTCTAGGGCTGGCCGGGCTGCCTCCAGTTTCTGCTCGGCAACAGCTTTGTCTGCATTAATAGTATCCACTATGGCCTGGGCCTTATCTTTCACCTGTTGCACCTGTTTTTTCACCTTCTCTGCAGCTTCTGCTTTTGAAGCAACCATTTTCAGCACTTTTTCAGCTTTATCTGATGCTACTGCCAGGTCCTTTTCCTTGACCACCAGCTCTTCACTCAGTTCAGAGACAGCCTGTGCAGCCTCTATGAGCTTCTCTAAACCTGTGCAATTAAAAACAAAATGAAAGTTACAGAAAAAAATCAGGCAAAAAGATTCTGTGAACCACCTTTAGGGCATTTAATATTAGATTTTCCAAGACTTTAGCAAGAATGAAAAACTGAAGACAGACATTCTGACATAGAGATACTTTTTTAGTTACCGATACTACACATAAAAAACTGTTAATTTCTGCATGCAAGTATCTGAACATCAATGTACAGTGAACATAATGGTTTGTAAAAGGCCGTGGTAAGAATTGACACCTGTGTTCATGGCACGTGCCATTGCACCAATGAAATCTCTCTTGGCACTGTAAACAGCTTTGTACCCATCTAAGAAAGACAAGTAAGACTTTGGTGTCACATGTGTGGCTCTCCGGTATCTGCAAAGGTTCAAGATAACACTAAGTCAAATGGATGAGCAACCCATTCTTCATACAGTACAGCTACAATAAATGAGTTTCTCACTTGAACACTCCATTATTTCCTCACTTAATACCAGACAGTTAAGCACAAAAGTGGAAAATTCATAACATCTCTAAAAGGACACCCAAAGAAAAGGAAATTATTATTGGGCGAACAATATGAGCACCCCCCACCCCACCCCCCCAAAAAAATCCATATTTCCCATTCTCCTCATATAAACAATTACTCTGTGGTACTGAAGAACTTGATATTATATAGGAATGCTGTGGTCTCTGCGCAAAATCTGATGCGAGTATTTTGCACTGATTTATTTTTCACAGCAGAAGATGAGGTCAGCAGAACGTCTGCCCAGCTTATAAAAATTTTAACTGAAAGCAGACAAATTTTACCCCGGTAACATGCAGACATCCCACTTGCAAAATGGGAAAAAACAGATCTCAGATGTTTACATAGTTATAAGCAAATCCTAAAACTTGCCTTTGAAAATAACTAATGCATCCCTCTGCAACACAATCATGGACACAACCCATAGCTTGGATAAGCTCCTGTTTAATTTTGGGAGTGGCCACAATGTCGAACTCAGACAGGAAATGATGAGCCACTGCAACCAAGGCATCTTTTGGCCACCGCTGAAACCAGTCCATTGTACAGCCAGAGATGAGCCCTGGGAACTTCAGGGCTCTTTGTCGGAATTTCTCTCCAACCTGGAACATTGTTAACCTGAATATCAGTCCCTCTGCCCACCCAGCTACACTAAAGATTCTATGGTCACCCTTGACACCTTTACTTAGGTGTTTACCTACATGATTTGCTAATGCAGTGTATGTACATTTGTGTTATAGAACAGAACATTTGTAGTTTTATGTCTAAATGGTGATAGTGCTGTTTCTACATGGACAGAGTCATTAGATGGATACAAAATCATTTACAATAGCTAGTGATTGCATATCTGGATTTTGATTGATATGATTGTAGCCAGTTCCTAGGTACTAGCTTAGTAATTAGAGGGGGCCGACATGAAACAGGGAGACCGGGGCGGAGAGATAGTGACAGGGGGGTAGACGATGGGTAGCAGAAACAGGGGAAGACCAGCGACAGCTGACTGACACCTGGTGTATTTTATGAGGGGAGCAGTCAGCAGGCAGCGGCTGGAAGGCTACTTGCAGAGTAGCTAGCGATAAGGGGCAGAAGTTCTGGGAGGTAGCATAATGTTCAGAGTAGAAGGGTGGGGGTTAGGGGTTTTCCCAGGAATGGCCAATACCAAGAAAGGGTAGCAAGGTAGCACTGGGGATGGGGGTGTGTGGACGACTGATTTAAGAATGGGATGAATCAAGAACAAATTTAGGACAGAGCGCTATAAATCGTCAAACGACAACCCCAACAAAGTACTGGCAGCGCTAGACACAACCGTATGCTGACGTATGCAATCAAGGGAGCCTACCGTACCCAAACACGTAGTGAAGAGAGAGTCGAAAGTAAGGAACGTGTGCATCCCTTTCTTTTAAACGACCCTAGTCTTCACATGGCTAGCCCCTGGTGTCGTTTGACGATTTATAGCGCTCTTTCCTCATTTGTTCTTGATTGATTATACTGTGCACCCTGAGGATTTTATGTATTTGTCCTATGTTGTGTTTGTGTCGAATCCCAGTTGTCAGCTTACGCTTAGTGAACGAGCTGACGATATAAATTAGGGATTCGCTGTATGCACACGTGGTACACCAGGGGCTAGCCGTGTGAAGACTAGGGTCTTCAAAAAAGATCTGCCAAGTTCCTTACTTTCGACTCTCTCTGCTACATGTTTGGGTACGGTAGGCTCCCTTGATTGCATACGTCAGCATACGGTTGTGTCTAGCGCTGCCAGTACTTTGTTGGGATTGTCGTTTAATGGGATGAATGTGAGGTTGAGGAGAGAGAGCGCAAGAAGCTTGCAGCACAGAAGACGTCCTGCAGCGTCTTCAGGTTTTAGGCTTCAGTGGTGGAAATAAATATCTCAGTCACAAACTGCTTGCGTTTGCTCTTTCCTTGTGTAACTCCCTGTATGGTTAATAGATCGACTGTATGGCCTATGTATTGTCGTCTGCCTCCCTCTATGGAGTTCTTTCCCCTGTGACATTTTCCTGTGGGAGAAACCTTGGAGCGGTGTATAGGCGTAATGAGAGAAGTAGTTCCCTGAGAAATAATTTGTTTCTTCCATGTTTTAGATATTAGAAGGTAGATTTAATGTGTACATGTGGATCGCTAGGTGATAGGTGTAAGAGGGGGCGTGAAAGTTGTTGTTAGCTAGCTTTAGAGGGCCTAATTACGGCACGCACGTGACGTCAGCCGGAAGGGGGTAGTCGGGAGCGGGAGATTGGAAGTTCATTCAGTCTCTTTCTCTGTTTCCACCCTCAGCGGTGGGTCGCAGCTCTTGCAGTCGTCGGCTTGGTTTTGGTGTGTCTCAGCATGTGCGAGGTAAAAGCATTATTTCTGTTTGTGTTAGTGAATTATAGTTTGTAGGGACGGTCAGCTATCGGTATTTGAGTATTGTAGATTCGGATGTAACTGGGAAGGGGGTGATTTAAGAGGATATGTTTTATGCCTGATTGATGGCATGTTCTGGTGTTAAGCTACCACCGCATGGTAGCCACGTGGTGCATAGAATAATGGAATAGTGTTTACTTTGAAGAAATCAGTATGTTCAAAGCAGGCTGGTGGGCCTGAAGTATAACACACGCAATCATTGACGATATGTTTTATTTGACCGCACCTACGTTAGGTGCAGGTATGGCATTCATTAATTGATTGTGTTTGCCATGTATACACTAGGTATAGTTATGGAACTCAGTAATTGATCATATTATCATGTACGTGTTGGATGTGGACCTGACACGCAGCTTTGATGTTGTTTCAGGCCACCGTTTTTTCCTTTCTTTTCTCTTTCTTCCCCCTTTCTTTCTTCATTCTCTTTTTACAGGATTTGCTTTTAGGTTTTCGTCTCTCTCTCTCTTTTCCCCGTTCTTTTGTTCCTTTGATCTGCACCTCTTTGTTTGGAGAGCTCAGAGGGGTACCATAGTTTCTAGCGCGCAGGTTGAATAATAAAAAGAGTTATTTTCCCCATTTATCTTTTGGGTTGTGTTTTTGTAGCGGTAAGACTGCGTGCGGTTAGCATTGGCCTCTGCCCGAACAAACTTTGTAAAACGACGCACACGTTAGCCTGCTAAATCTGCGCTGGCGTGTACCGATTACACTTGTGTAAAGGTTACACAAATTGCAGCCCAATGTGGGGCTGACACAGCAGTTAAAGTGTTGAGAGAAGCGGAAAAACCGAACTTCACTGTCGCCATGGTAGACTACTGAGTCCCATCCCTTTCCCACATCCCTGCTGGAGAGCAGGACGACATGATGCTTGTCCACTCTGGTGCTGAAGCGAGCCCTGATTGCGGCAGCGAACACAGTGCTGTACACACCTAGCAGGCTGGACAGAATGGTCTTGCATTGTGAAAAGGTGAAGTGACATTTGCAGAATGGGACAGAAAGTGTCAGCAGCTGCTGCAAGACCGGACTTGTGGTGACGTCACTGGCCATGTTCTGAGCAGTCTGCAGGGCATTCCATATGAGCAGGTTAAACAATGTTCAGACGCGGCCTGCATACCGGAAACCTTGAGAAGACTGTATGGCGAGATGAAGACAGCTGAAGAGCTGTACCTTGAATTTAGTGCCATGAGGCCAGAACTGAAGGAAGCTCCATCCAGGTTCCTGTTGAGACGCTGGGCTCTGTTACGTCAGATCAATGAAGAAAAGAAATGTTTTGTACCAGAGGATGCCAGCCGGAAGATCTACCTGATTTTCTGCAAGGGTATCAGCACACTGCTGGCTCTAGAGCTCTGGCAGATACATGGTTTTCCGGGAGAAGCACCATCTGACCTCACCAGTCTGCTGAAAGGTGTCCGACGGTTGGAGGGAATCAGCAAAAGAGAAAGTCACAGGACAGAAGAAGTCAGAAGTGGGGTGCAAAGGCAGCAGTGGCACTTGTTGTTACCGACCACCAGCTGCATCAGCTAGCAGAGTGTTCACCATGGAAACATCAGGGGCCTGGTGACCACACCAGCCCACAGCACACCCATCCACCAAAATGAGCCAACCCTGACCAGCAGTCACAGCAACATCACAAGCTGCAGACAGCTACACAGCTAATGAGGTTTAGCTTGCAGGTGAAGCCAGACAAGTGGGGGCAGAGTCAAGATGTATGGTATGGGGGATGAATAACTTCCTGTGTGAACGGAACTGAACCTGCTGGTAGGGATCAAAGACCACCTTCTCAGTGTTTGTTGATGGTTGGCAGGATATTGGTTGGTTAACTCTTTGACACCGTGCGAATAACCGACAGCCCGCTCCATTGGCACTACGTTTCCGCCTTACGGGCGGGATTAAGTCCGTTCGAATTATGATTTTTAAAATTTCATCTGCTAATCTTTTAAGGGAAAGAACTCTTACAATCGAAAGCTGAATCATTTCTTCACGAGTTGCTTCCCTTTTCTGTGTTTTTAAACTGTCAATCGGATCTGTTTCCGGCAATAATTTGAAGGGGGGGGGGGGTCCACATGTGGTCTGTCACTTGAGAAATGCTAGATTTGCGCTTCAAATTACACGCTAAAGAGGAAAATGACTGTTTCGCAAATTTACTGTGATAAAGTGGATGAAGATAAGAGTATTTGTGCCTGAAAGACCTAAGAAAGTGATTACGAAGAGAAAAACGAGCGAGTAAAAGAGTACCAAACAGACACTGAGACTGAATGGCGAGGACTTTTTGATTTCTTCAACTTCAGTTGTGTTTCCATCAAAGGATGTACAAAATTATGGAACAAGGTCCAAGAAACACGGTAAGAAATGAGTTTTCTTTATTTATTGTAGTTAGTTAGCAATTTTAAATAATGTTTTTATTGTTTTGGGGGATTTTTTTATGAATTTTTGAAAAAAGGCTAAAAATGCCCCGGCCCCCCGGGACCTACTCTAGGTAGGATTCTCCGTCACAATTGAGTTAATGTCCTGCTGCAAACTGGGTGCATATCAGAACGGTGGATTATACAGGGCTGGTTAGGTTGGATATTGGTTGCTTAATGTCCTGCTGCAAACTGGGTGCATATCAGGATGGTGGACTATAGGGAGGGTGGGGTCCTATTACTAAGCCATACATTGAAAGAACCACCAGACTGATAGCCGCAGTAAGATGGCCAGTGTGGACAGACAGTTTGATGTGTGGAAAATGGCCAAATGGACTTTGTAGATGGTATAACTCCAAGAAATAGTCCTTGGCCACACCAGGATTTGAACCAGCAACCTTCCACCTACTAGTCTGCAGCTCTACCAACTGAGTAATCCAGGCCCCTGACAGTGGGTGGGAAACTGATCACTGATAGAAAAACAGTTTGTGCAATCCACTCTTCCGGATTATGTCTGTTCTCATTTTTCAAAGTTTCTCCTACAGCCCAGACTTCATTTTTTTCTTCTGTATTTAAGTACTTTCATATGGTTTCCATCAGAGTAGGATATACACGAGGAATATTCTGCTCTTTTTAAGATGAAAGCTCCCTAAAATTATCTGTTAAAACACCAAGGAACAAATGGAAGCAATTTGCTTGCCAAGTATTCTGCCATGGAGCTGCTGTAGAGGCAAGTGTTGGAATGTGGAATAAGCTGATTTTTGACTCAACAGAAATAATTTTTGTTGTTTGTCACCTGACATTAACTATTGTAGAAACTAATCATCATCTGCTTACTCTTGTGCCCTGCCTTGGACCTCAGACGACATCATATTTTTAGTTTTTAGATGTGTTCTTAGATCACTTTGATTTCTTAGTTTTCTCAAGATTTTTTGTTGGACTGGAATCTCTGGACATTTCAAGGAATTGCTTCAGGTCAGAGCTTCAGCCACACTGATGGCTGAGCCGTTCATGCAGTCACTTAGCATGGCGAGTCAGTGTGCAGCAGTCTTACCTCTGCCGCCTCCCCCTTTCCACTTACATGAATCATCTCGAGAACAAATCATTTGTACACATTTATACACATAAAATCATATCCACAACCCCACCCCCCAATTTTTTCTCTAAATTTGTGTTTAATTAACAGTACTTTCCATGACCAAAAGTGCTTTATTTCTCATAAAGCAAACCCTTATCACACCCCTTCAAAGCAAAATTACCCATCCAGTGTCAAGCTCCATGCCCAAAAATGTGAACATTTGTGTGGACAGGAGGTCTGACTGACTGGGGATGGTGGTGAACTCCAGTGCAATTGCCCTAGGCAGTGCCAGTTGCGAAACTGGCAGATGCAAGTATGCCAGATAAAACATAGCCACTTTCAGTGTGAGGTAGATGAGTATGTGGAAATACATGTCCACCAGGTCCAAAGATGCGATGTAATCCCCTGGATGGAGCCCCCCACCCCCACCCCGGAATGATGCTGGGGTCTTCATTCAGAACAACAGCTTGCACAGGATAAGAGAAAGTGTTGAAAGTCTATGAAGAGATGAAAACCTCCGGTGGACTTCAGAACAGAAAGGGTGACAATAAAATCAAGGGAGGAGTGACTGAGAACCACCTCCACTGCACCAGAGAGCAACAGAGCCGTCCACATTGTGTAGGCGTTGCAGTTTGTAGGGTGTCGGATTGAGTAGTTCATAGTAGAGGAGGGGTGCAGGACAAGTGTCCCATAGCCAGCTGAACCCTACCTACTCAACACTCAGGCACTGCTAAAGCACAGTCACCAAGCATCTGCTGTGCGAGACACACTGTCGGCCTGTGTGGACAGGGCGTGTAATGCCAAGACAAGACCTCGTTCCTTGGGGGGAGGGTAGGGGAGCATGTGGGTGGCTGGGGCCACCACACTTCCCCTCTACCCCTGGACCTGGCGAAACAGAACCTCTTTGGTTGGTTTAATTGTGGCTTACTGGAACTTCCCTTGGACTTCTGGGAAGCAGAGAGCAGGGAGTCTAGTTGACATCCACAAGAAGCAGAAGCCAGCGTTGTTGCCGTAGTACAGACAAAAGGGCCAAACAGAGTGGCTGGGTTAGGTGGGTAGTTTTGTTTTGAAGGGGTGCTAATAAGAGTTTGCTTTATGAGAAATAAAGCACTTTGGGTAGTGGTACTGACATTAAATCATGTCTATACGGTTATCAGCAAATCTTTGACCATTGGAACTTATTCACAATGTGGCACAGATAAGCAGTTCAGAGTTTCAAACTACACCTAATTTGTAACCTAATTTGTATTTTCAAAAGTAGCAACACTTGAACAGTTTTGTGTTCTTTTAGGTAGAACTAGCAGAAAACAAAATATGCATCCTCTCCTGGACATCATGTGTATAGTGACCTACCATAGTTCTGTTCCCCTTTCAGTCCAGAACAATTCTTCACAATGTTAAACCATAAAAACCAAATTTCCTTGATAAGCAAAATTACTCTGTAAAAAATCATACACATTTCAGATTTTCTTGAACGAAGCAGTACATTTCAATATGCAGATGATAATAAGCGCAACAAAAAGGACATGTGGCTGTAGTGGGGACTATGGCAGTGGTAATGGTAGTTGGGCTGGCTTGTGTTGCTGTTGTTGATGATGAATGATGGTAGCAAAGGAGAAGAATTAACTCACTGGTGAAAAGCAGAGCACAACATGAAGGTTTTTGCGTATACGTGTCAAATAGTATTCCTTGATATTTTCTGCAGAAGGTGGCACTTTAGGACACTCTTTCTTCATGGGTGATATTAGGCTGCCCATAATTTCATCCATTTCATCTCGAGCAAAGAGGTTTGCCACCTGTGAAAAATGAAATCCTGTCACTGACTCAGGAACCAAGACAAATGTGTGATTACTAACAACATTAATTATTGTTTGGTCTGGTACAGCCTTTCTCTGCATTTTTTTTTTTGAACCACGGAGAACCCCTTGAGATCATTTTCAGGTCCAAAGGAACTCTTGCATAAAAAAATTGCATTCGCTGCTCACAGTGTGCTAGTGTGATAAGTGTAGCACCTGTTTAAACATGTTCTTAAACAATACAATTTCCATTGATCTTGTACCATGGGATACTGTCACTATTTTTGGAAAAAGCAAACATTATCTTCCTTGTATTGGTCTAGAGATATTTTGGAGTTACGATTTCCCTTGAACATCAAGGAAAATGTGTGTGAAAAGTTGCAGTTGCAAACTGACTTTAATTATTTCTTATGGAGTAAATCTCTATGCTGTCAAAGTCTGTCACTTTAGAGATTTGTGACAAATGTGTTTGCAGTTTGTTTGCCTCGTAAACACCACTAGAACAGAAGTGCATTTTTTACTGGAAGTTACTGAACCTCATGGTCGAACCAGGTTTTACACTTTTGTGGCAGGCCAGGTGACGTGAGAGGGAGTTTGAAGAAGGTTGCACTGTAGATGGTCCTGCTTGTACAGGGCCACTGCTCTTCCAATTCTTGTTACTAAATTTTTCAATTCATTTTTATACTTCTCCTATGCATCTGGCTCATTTTATTCCACCCATGCCAGCTTCTAAAATGTGGGTTCGGCCTATGCTCATTGAGCTCTTTGCACTCATTGCTTCACACAGTTTACCAAGTCTAGCAAGTTAACTGGGTCAGACTGGTTAGGCTTTACCAGTCCTGGAAGTTGTCCTCTTCTGTTTGGGGTGCGCGGTTTGCTGCTGTTGTAAAATTTGTTTTTACCTATTTTTTTTTGTTGGGGGGGGGGGGGGTAGTTACACTGCAATAAATTTAACTTTTCATGTTCTTTTCATGGCTTCACTGTGGTTATTTAGAGGAAAAGGAGAGAATCCAAGTGGAGAGTTCTGGCCTCATTCCAAACGGAAAATGCAAATTTCTTATCTAAATTTGTGTTTCTTTAGCAATACTTACCATGACCCAAAGTGCTATATTCTCAATTTAGCAATCCCTAACCGCAACCTCCAAAAAAACAACCCACACAGCAACCCTGGTAAGCCCCCTCCGCGCATGCACACAGAGCCTGTACCTCGTGCGCACAACTCACTGAGCGGCTCAAGCTGACTTTCTCAAGCCAGAAGAACCATCAGCGGGGAGGAGGGTGGGCATATGATGGGTCATGGTAAGTATTGCTAAAGAAACACAAATTTAGATAAGTAGAAATTTGCATTTTCTTGTCACAATACTATACCATGACCCAAAGTGCTGATATAGCACAAAACGGAGGTGGTGATGTGATTCCTGACGAAACAACTTACCAGGGTTAGGAGGACGAAGACGACAGAGGTGTAGGGGAACTGTCGCCTACACCCGAATTCCGTCCTCCTGGCGCCAAGAGAGATCCTGCAGGAGGATCGTCCCAGCGCCTGCAGACCACCCACGGAGCTTCGAGGAGTGCGTGCCCAACAGAAGCGAGGGGGTGGTCCGCCCGACCCCTTGAAGCAAACAAATGCTAGGAGGGCTCTGCCATCCCCACCTTGAGTAGGTGTAGGACGTACACCCCACAAAAGGAGGGACGGAAGCGAGAGAAAGGTTGATCGATTCTCTTGCAGTGAGCATGCAGAAGAGGCGTCTCTGATGCTTCTCATCTACCGTCTCCGTGCCGTTGGCAAGTGAGACCAAACCCCAGTCCGACTCAGCCAGTTCCATCCCAGGAGAGGAAACAGGAGAGTGAACAAGGAAGCCCCCTCTGCTGAGTGCAAGTGCATGGTGTGCAAACTTGGCAACTGCGCACCCTCAGCAACATGCGAGGTACGGTGTCGTCGAATGCACGGTAATGGGCATCAGCAAGACTGACACCGACATGCCGTGGGGGGAAGCGTGCATAAGCAAGTCC